>JAFMOC010000083.1:1445000-1565000 GCA_019802505.1 Corydoras sp. C115 | reverse complement strand
TGATTAGCTGGATCACAAAAGTAACTAAGAAACCGGAAATTGACTGGAACTTTAAATGTATTTGAATATATACACTACACTTTAAAAGTTACATTTAAAATATCAACCTACTACTTTTATTATTAAATTAGCAGACTGTTGCTTAAAAACATTTCACTGCAAGTTATATTATATTTTACTGTGTATGTGACAAATAGAATTTGATTTAATTTGAGTTCAACTCGAAACAAAATGTGTCTGTGTTCATCTACAGAAATGTGAGATCAAAAAAACTGAACTGAGAAAACACTAAATTCCCTGCATACATTATTTCTCCCCCAGATCCACAAGACAAAGTTCCTCCACTCTGCACGGCTCAGCCTCCAGCAGCTACAGCACGTCCACCAACAAAGCACAACTCCTGAACAAAATGCCAAACTTTTCCGAAATGAAGGAGGAAAACGAAGAACTCAATTATAAGGTTTGCATGGATTTAGATGGATTTAGACTTTCACTGAAGTCTAAAGTATAATGATTTGGATGTTTTCTAATTCCGAGAATCTGTTCTAATAGTTTTTGAGGTCAGGGGTATTTTTTTTAACCAAACTCCACAATGATGTCATTAAATTAGAACTAGAATTTTACAATTGTTACTAAAATGAAATATTCATGTGAAGTGGCTTATTTTAACTTTTACATGATTGATAAACACTAAAATATATAACAATAACGGTACCATTTGCGCTAGGGATTCGAATCCCCATCTGGGTGGAGTTTCCATGTTCTCCCCGTGTCCACGTGGGTTTCCTCCGGGTTCTCCGGTTTCCTCCCACAGTCCAAAAACATGGATCAAGTCAATTGAGTTCTCCAAATTGCCCCATATAGAGTGTGTCTGTGTGAGTGAGTGTGTGCCCAGCGATAGATTGGCGCCCTGTCCTGGGTGTATCTGCCCAGCGCCCGAAACTTTCTCCTCTGGATGGGCATGGGAAACCCCCCGCGACCCTGATATAGGATAAAGCGGAAGATAATGGATGGATGGATGTACCATTTGCTTTGTTGCTGGGTTCATTTACATTTAGCAGGTGCTTTGGCTGTAGCAAATCAAGTAAGCTACTATTAAGTGTGGTGGAGGATCTGTAATGTCATTGGATTGTTGTTATTTCAAAGCATCTTGACATTTTTTTCATGTACATGGCATTATGGAGTCTATCAACATCCAGGATATTTAAAATATAATGTGATATATATGGTGCAGCAGCCACTGCATTAGGTACACATTCTTGATCGTTGGGGTCAGAGCATAGAGCACATGATGTACCACCTGCAGCAATGAGGGTTGGGCCTTAGGGTCTTGCGCTAGGGCCCAACATTGGCAGCATTATTGGTAGACTCCGGGTTTGAACCCCCTATCTTTACATTAATAGCCAAGTTCCCCAATCATTAAGCTTCCATGGCCATATACAGATGCAGGAGCTTCGTCACGGCACAATTTGTGGTAACAACCTCTAATCCTTCTTTGTGAGCACCAATGCTGTTGGCTGGAATTGCTGTTGGCTGGACATGTCTTCTTTGTGAGCACCAATGCTGTTGGCTGGAATTGCTGTTGGCTGGACATGTCTTCTTTGTGAGCACCAATGCTGTTGGCTGGAATTGCTGTTGGCTGGACATGTCTTCTTTGTGAGCACCAATGCTGTTGGCTGGAATTGCTGTTGGCTGGACATGTCTTCTTTGTGAGCACCAATGCTGTTGGCTGGAAATGCTGTTGGCTGGACATGCCTTCTTTGTGAGCACCAATGCTGTTGGCTGGACATGCTGTTGGTTTGGTGGATCATTCTGTCCAGGTGTTCAAGCAAAAGTTCCATCAGCACTGCAATCTGATCAGCACAACACACACCAACAGATCTCCTCATTAATGCAGTGCTGAGAATGATTCACCACTCAGTTAATACCTGCTCTGTGGTGGTCATAATCATTAATGAGTAACGTGAACCAACAGTGTGTCTTTCAATCGGAACACTTACATTACCATGAGTCTCTTGATGGCGTGCTATTTTGCTGCTGAGCTGTGAACTGTGCACTGTCCTGCTGGTGGCTATTTTAATGCTTTATGAAATTAATGTTCTCCTCCTGTATTTACAGAGGCAGCTGATTGAAAGCCTGAAGAAGAAGCTGGGCGTTTTACGAGAAGCCCAGAGGGGTTTACAGGAGGACATCAGAGCCAACACTCAGCTGGGGGACGAGGTTGAAAGTCTCGTATTGGCCGTCTGCAAACCGAACGAGGTGGAGAAGTTCCGCATGTTCATTGGGGACCTGGACAAGGTTACAAGTCTACTGCTGTCGCTTTCAGCCAGGCTACTCCGAGTGGAAAGCGCTCTGGACGTGCTTGACCCAGAATCGGGCCACTGTGAGAGGGTAATATGACATTTCTTATGACTTTCTGCTTAACAGTCTCTTATTTTTATCTTCATCATGTTATATTGGGCGGCACGGTGGCTTAGTGGTTATCACGTTTGCCTCTCAGTGCTTCGGTTTGAATCCCAATCTGGGTGGAGTTTCCATGTTCTCCCCTGAGAACTGCGTGGGTTTCCTCCGGGTTCTCCGGTTTCCTCCCACAGTCCAAAAACATGGATCAAGTCAATTGAATTCTCCAAATTCCAAATGTGTGTTTGTATGTGAGTGAGCGTGTGCCCAGCGATAGATTGGCACCATGTCCTGGGTGTATCTGCCCAGCGCCCGAGACGTTCTCCGCTGGATGGGCATAGGGACCCCCCCTCCCTCCCCGCAACCCTAATAGAGGATAAAGCGGAAGATAATGGATGGATGGATGTTATCTTGTTGGCAGCAGTGGCTTTGGGAACGTTTTAGGCAGACACCTAGGACAGGGACCAATCCTTCGCTGGGCACACTCACTCACAAAGACACATACACAATAAATAGGGGCAATTTAGAGCAGCCAATTCACTTTGAATCCATGTATTTGAACTGTGGGAGGAAACCGGAGGACCTTGAGAAAACCCAGGTGAAACAAACACCATAAGAACATAAAAACCTCCAGCCACATTGTGATTTGAACCTGGATCCTCAACGCTGAGAGGCGGATGTCCTAACCATTACACCACCGCGCCACCCCTGAATAACATCTACTCACTTGAATGTAATTCAAAGCTTATTAAAATAAAAATAAAAACATTAAACCTTGCATTGTTTTCCAGTATGAATACACAAACAGTACATGTAGCAGCAACTTCTGATGTTTAGTATCAAGTGGTGTGTGATTAAATACAGAAACTTATAAAAGCAGTTACACAAAGCAGTGATGATGCTAATCTCTTGTGGTGTTGTAGCTCCCCCTAATGGAGAAAAAGAAGCAGCTCCTGGTGCAGTTGGCTGAGGCGCAGGAGCTGAAGGAGCATGTGGACCGGCGCGAGGAAGCCGTGGGCAGAGTGCTCGGACGTTGCCTGACCCCAGAGCAGCTGCGTGACTACAGCCACTTTGTAAAGATGAAGGCGGCGCTGCTGGTGGAACAGCGGCAACTGGACGACAAAATCCGGCTCGGAGAAGAGCAGCTGCGTGGTTTGAAGGAGAGTCTGGGTCTGGGATACGGCCCGTTCTGAAGGTGCACGCAGGGAACTGACGAGGAGGAACCTTCATCATCCACAGACATTCAAACATATCAGATATGATGAGATCGAGTTCCAAGACGTCCTCAAAAGCACAAAGTAAAATCCCTGGTGCCAACATTTAGCCTTTTCTGTATGACCGCACTACAGGAGATGGAAGTGACCTCAACCCCCCTCCTCTCCCCATGACACTGTGTGTCTCCTGTGTTCTAGCTGAGGGATCGTCAGTGCACTGCTATTTATTTATTTAAATCTCTCCACTAAATAAATCAGTGCTTTCAGAGTGCCAGGCTGAATCCTCTTCAGACGTTTGATCAGCCTTAATCAGCAAATCTGTCTTATCCCGGTCGTTATATTAATTCTGATTAGAAAGGTTTTTGTAGATTTGTTCATGCAGGGTCATGTTACTGTCTTCTTTTAAGTCCGTCATAACTCCCGATTGGTTTATACTGGAACTTGCTTCGAGATTAAGAGCGAGACGTGTTGCTTCGTTTTTCCCAGGTTCGGAAAAGCGTTTGCATTCCGTATTTAAGGAGTTCTTTTGCTAAACTGTATTCAGTTCAGATCATGGCATCTGATTTAAACCAAAGTATAAACGTGGTTAACATGCGCTGACGTGCTTTATTACGTTTCCTAGTATCAAAAATACTGTTGCCAAAGGTATGTGATCTTCACAAAACAAAATGAAAAAAAAAAAAAAAAAAAAAAAACATGGTGCTTATTCTCCAGAACCACATGATAACTTGTTCCAAGCTCCAGGATTTAGTTTGCATTCAGTGCGACTCGGTTTTGAACCTACAGCAGATCCTACTGTGCTTAGAACCAATGTTCCTGCTTGCAATGCTGCAGATATCATGTGTAATGGAAGGGTAATTGACTGAAAATGTCTGGACCAAATGCTTCCTAATCCTTTGATCCTCATACAGAAAAGCCTGGAGATTTCTGTTGAGGACAAACTGCTGCTTTCCTGAACGTTTCACAAACCTTTTCAATAAGCAATATATTTAACAGTGTAGGATTTGGATGGTTTCTCTCCCTTCGGGGTCTTTCTGTAGCTTTATAATGAACCAGAAGAAGGAATGTGTCTTTGTTAGAAAGCAGTCTGATAAATATGATCATGTGTACTTTTTTCCCCACTGTGTATAGAAATGACTTTGCTCTGTATTATACATATACAACGGAGTTCAGGCTGTAAATGTAAAAAGCCTCTGAAGAAGCTCCAGTTGTCCGAACGATTAGGTTTGTTGAGTCGGATGTGGATCATGTACCGTTTATCATAAACCATAAATATTTTAATCTGTGTCCTGTCTTTACTTTCATATTCAGAAATTTAACCTGTAGTTACAGACAGTGAAGAGAATATTAAGATGGTAAGTGACAAATAAGAGCTTCATACCGTGGTGTATCAAGCTTTTCAACATCTGCTACGTCCCTGTCTGTTTAGGTTTGAATGCTGATCTGGGTGAAGTTTCCGTGTTTCCCCGTCTGTGGATTTTTTTTCAAGGTGAATTGGCTGATCTAAATTGCACCTTTATATTCTATAAAGCTGCTATATATATTTTAATTTAAATTCAATTTTTTAATTCCATCACGAGCAACACTGTGGCTTAGTGGTTAGCACGTTCTCCTCTCAGCACTAGGGATTCCCGGTTCGAATCCCCATCTGGGTGGAGTTTCCATGTTCTCCCCGTGTCCGCGTGGGTTTCCTCCGGGTTCTCCGGTTTCCTCCCACAGTCCAAAAACATGGATCAGGTCAATAGAATTTTCTAAATTGCCCCATATAGAGTGTTTGCGTGAGTGAGTGTGTGCCCAGCGATAGATTGGCGCCCTGTGCTGGGTGTATCTGCCCAGCGCCTGAAACGTTCTCCCCTGGATGGGCATGGGGAACCCTGCAACCCTAATAGAGGATAAGTGGATAATGATAATGGATGGACAATACACTTATGAATAAATGGAGAAATGGTTATTAATAATGTTACCAGCTGGTTGAAGTTTCTAAATAAGTATCATTAATAGCCGACTTTATTTATTCACCTTATAGTCTGCTGCTCATTGTGCAGCTCGGAGAATTAACTGCTGGCCTCAAGTAACATTTCATAAATGTTAAACTCACAAAGTCACACAGGTTCTAATGGTCAGTCACTGCCTAAATTTTACATTCAGTATTTATTTTTTTAAAGACATGAAAAATTCTATAAAAGCACAGATGTTAAGTTGATCTCACAACCATTTTATTGATCATTGATAAACTCCTAGTACATTGATTCATAAGTTGTAAATAAATGTAGTTAACTGTACTTTTACAGAACTGTCATTTTTAAATGAGAGATTTTAAGTAAAATCCTCTTCAGGACTGTTAAATTCTGGTCCTGTTGTTTCTGTAAAAGTTAAGTACTGTAATGAACTGTAGTGAGATTCTATTAAGCACATGACCTGCTCCTGATTGCTTTGATAAGCAGATGTACATCAAAACAATAGAACTTCAAGTACATTTTTTTCTTACCAAAGTTCTAAATCCTGATTTGAGATGGACCCTGGACCCTTTTTGTGTTAGGATCCTGGTGCTTCACCCAACACAGGCAAAAGTATAACCTTTCAAACAGCTCTTCACCACAGCTCAGCAACTAAAGGGAATCTGGCAGGTTTTACTACAAACAAAATGAATTTAGTAGAATTTAGTGGGCGGCATGTTGGCTTAGTGGTTAGCACGTTCACCTCTCAGCGCTAGGGATTCCCAGTTCGAATCCCCATCTGAGTGGAGTTTCCATGTTCTCCCCGTGTCCGCGTGGGTTTCCTCCGGGTTCTCCGGTTTCCTCCCACAGTCCAAAAACATGGATCAAGTCAATTGAGTTCTCCAAAATTGCCCCATATAGAGTGTGTATGTGTGCATGTCTGTGTGAGTCCCCAGTGATAGATTGGCGTCCTGTCCTGGGTGTATCTGCCCAGCGCCCGAAACGTTCTCCCCTGGATGGACACGGGGAACCCCACCGCGATCATAATATAGGAAAAAGCGGAAGATAATGAATGAATGAATAATTTAGTGTATGCAAAAAAAGCTATAATTCAATAAGCCACTTATCCACTGGATCGTAATGTTGTTTGGGAACATGAGACGAGTCACTAAACACAAACCTGTGCGTCACAAAACAGCTCTTCCATAAGTTATCAACCAAAATTAATAATCACAGTGCACTAAATTATGACAGTGATTCTTTACATGAAGTGAGGTTGATCTGAACAGGTCCAGACAGTATGGCGGCTCAGTGGTTAGCATGTCCACCTTTCAGTGCTGGAGATCCAGGTTCGAACCACAATCTGGGTGGAGTTTCCATGCTTTCCCCATGGGGATTTCGTCAGATTCTCCGGTTTGCACTCACAGTCCCACATGAATTCAAGGTAAATTGACTGCTCTAAATTGCCCCTGTATAGTGTGTGTCTGTATTGACACCCTGTTCTGGGTGTATCTACCAACTGCCCAAAACATTCTCCTCTGGATGGTCACTTCCCACAAGCCTAGTATGGAATTAAGTGGAAGATGATGAGATGAGTGTGACGTTCCAGAAGCCGAGAAGTTCAAGGCCCATTGAGTCAGGAGAAAATGCCTTTAATAAAAGTCACATAACTTGATGTAACAAAGAAGAGCAATAACTAAAAGCAGGTTTATAACATTTACAACCACAAATAAAAACAGAAACTGTACAGCCCTAATGCTTGCTTCACGGTTTAGTTTTTACTAATTCATTTGTTTGGGGGGGAGGGGGGGATAGAAGAAACAAAGTGAAGTTTGTTGTACTGTTGCGATACCGTGTAGGAATAATCGTGGCTGTTGCTCTGGTGTAGGCTTCTCAGAGTTGAGCAAGTACTATTTGTACAAGATGTCATAATGGCCTGGCCGATAGAGCAGGAAGATACGTGGCTCGCTGCCTTCTGGGAAAATGTGGTGATTGACTGTGCCACCCTCCCCTCGGTCCATGTACTCCACCAATATGGACACGTTCAGCGCCTGTGCGAGGGCTATGATGTGGATATGATCACTCTCCTTAGACATTGGTTCCACTTCCTACAAAAAGAAAACAAATTGGGGTTCTTAAAGCAGTTTTACAATATAAACTGTTAATAAAGCAATAAGGAACATGAGGTTGTGCATTATTATGAATAAATCAATGAAAAGTGCTTTAATGGCACTCGACATGCCCTCTCAGGCCTTATTGCTTTATTACCGGCTTCATCATCAGAGTACTGTAACATGGTTTACCCCTTTAATTAGATATAAGCCTTGTTTCTACTCATAAACCAATACATCACTTCCACTTACACAGATGCACTTTGAAGTTCTAAAATTGTAGACTGAAGTCCGTCTGCTTCTCTGCATAGTCTGTTATCCCTAATAGTTCTAATAGTCAGAACCGCCATAATTTATATGTTATAAAACACATTATTTGGAAGGCATTCACATGTCTCAGCACTGAAGTAGAATAATCCACTAACCAAATATGTTTAGCAACCAGGATTCTATAGGCGGGGCGGCACGGTGGCTTAGTGGTTAGCATGTTCTCCTCTCAGCACTAGGAATTCCCGGTTCGAATCCCCATCTTGGTGGAGTTTCCATGTTCTCCCCGTGTCTGCGTGGGTTTCCTCCGGGTTCTCCGGTTTCCTCCCACAGTCCAAAAACATGGATCAAGTCAATTAAGTTCTCCAAATTGCCCCATAAAGAGAGTGTTTGTATGTCCAGCAATAGATTGGCGCCCTGTCCTGGGTGTATCTGCCCAGTGCCCAAGACGTTCTCCCCTGGATGGGCATGGGGAACCCCCTCCACAACCCTAGTAGAGGATAAAGCGGAAGATAATGGATGATTCTGCAGGCGACGTCCAGTGAACACATGCACACAGTATATTTTACACCTACAGAACATTAGAACAGATATATTAAAGTGCACAGTGGTCGGTTGACAGTGTTTAAAACCTCCTGCAGCATTGCAGTATCTAATCAACTTATACCACCTCAACACACTCCACTTCTTAAACCACAGTGCTGAGAATTGTCCACCACCCAAATAATACTCAACTTGGTCCTGTGTTGGGCCGAAATAACGACGTAAACGGGACTAATAAAGTTTATAAAGAAACTAACAGACTACAGTTTATAATTGGGAAAAACTACAAAGCACATCTACAATGTAGATTATTTATTAACAAGTCTTAAAACCCATTATCAATATAGGACCTTACTCTCGTTTAATTTTCTTTGTTTTTATTGGTCTAAATTATTTGTTATGTAATTATTATTAGTAATGTCCATCCATCCATTATCTTCCACTTTATCCTCTACAAGGGTGGCGCTAGAGGGGGTAGGGTTTCCCATGCCCATCCAGGGGAGACCGTTTCGGGCGCTGGGCAGATACACCCAGGACAGGGTGCCAATCTATCGCTGGGCACACACTCTCTCACACAGACACACTCTAGATGGGGCAATTTGGAGAATTCAATTGACCTTGATCCATGTTTTTGGGCTGTGGGAGGAAACCGGAGAACCCGGAGGAAACCCACGCGGACACGGGGAGAACATGGTTTTAGTAATGTTATTTTTTTAATGCTTACATTGTCTCTCCATGGTCTGAGTTTTTAATAGTTACACATGTAAAGCACTTTGTTTTAGTTGCTGTTGTTTTTAAAGTGCTTTATAAATAATGTTCAGTTGTCTTGAGTTGGGCGTCACAGTGGCTTAGTGGTTAGCACGTTCTCCTCTCAGCACTAGGGATTCCTGGTTCGAATCCCCATCTGGGTGGAGTTTCCATGTTCTCCCCGTTTCTGCATGGGTTTCCTCCGGGTTCTCCGGTTTCCTCCCACAGTCCAAAAACATGAATCAAGTCAATTGAGTTTTCCAAATTGCCCCGTATAGAGTGTGTCTGTGTGAGAGAGTGTGTGCCCAGCGATAGATTGGCACCCTGTCCTGGGTGTATCTGCCCAGCGCCCGAAACGTTCTCCCCTGGATGGGCATGGGGAACGCCCCCCCAATATATGATAAAGCAGAAGATAATGGATGAATGAATGAATGTCTTGAGTTGTATGTAGAACAGATAAAATAAACAATGAGTGTAGAAACTAAAAGGTGCTACATATATAGTGGCCGATGAGTATAAATCTGAAAATTGCATATGTCTGATCATATACCATGTGTATTCGTTTTAATCCAATCTGCTTTTTTGGTACTTTAAATTGTTTGTTTTAAAACACACCTCATTCTTAGGGTTTGTTTTTTTTTTTGTATCTGTAGTTTCTAAGGTTTGGTTCCAGCTGTGATGGTCAGACATATAGGATTGTGGTTGTTGGTACTATAATAAAAGCATATGCAAGTAGTACTTTAGGCTGCTTTGTACACCAAGGAACAGTTTATGTTTCATGTTTAGAAGTCTGGTAATCTCTTTGGTGGAGTCCTCTCAAAAATGGCTTTGATGTATTTTTTATTGCAGTAGATTGTTCCTATGGGGCATGTGCTTTATTGTTAATGAGGCTTTGCAGAGCTTGCAAAGTGGTGCTGTTCTCTGGATAGAGGATGATGGAGTTCAGAGTGACCTATGAGGCATCTTGTACAGATCGCTTGATCTTGTCGGTATTTGTGTGCGTGTAGTGTTTTTCTTGTTGGTGGAGAGTTTGTATGTTGTAATCTGTTTGCCAGTTATTTAGTTCGTGCAGTGTTGATAGATAGAATACAAATCCAATATTGGAATAAGGATCTTACGTATTCAATCTGTTTGATGGATTTGAAGTTTACTTTTGTATATATCAGTGCTTCTCAAATAGTGGGGCGCATAACAAGAAATCACAGAGCAAGTGATATTAAGTGTACTGAACAAACCCTCAAGAGACAACATGGAAAAATATTTAACAGGGATGGCGGAGAGAAAGGAGGAGAGAGACGAAGATAATAAGACCAACAAAAGTCAACCGAAAGTTAAAACGAGGAAATATGAGGAAGTGTATGTAGCGCTTGGCTTCACTGTAACGAAGGTGGGAGATAAAGAAAGACCGGCGTGTCCTCTGTGTCCTTATATGTTGGCAGCGGACAGCGTGAAGCCAAATAGATGAAGGCGTCACTTAAAGACATTACACCCCGATCACACTGATAACCGCTTGAGTTTTTAATCGTAAACGTGACGCATATCTCCAGCAATCATAACGCTTTATGAAAGCTACTTCAGAAAAGCTGTGCTGCAAAACGGGCAAAGCGTTGGAGACATTAGTTCTGACTTCCTCATATAGACAAAAAAATAAATAAATAAAAAAACAGCACAAATTTTTGTATTCATTTTTGTTTTGTAGGTTACAGTGTTAATAAATTGTGCTCCTGAATTAATGTTGCTGATGAATTTGATTTCATTTCATTTTTCAGTATCAAATGGCAGTCAGTTCAAAAATGTTTCTAGTTTAAATAAGGATTTCATTCGTTTCTGTTACAAACTAAAAAACAAGTTAATAAAGTTATTCTTTGTTCTAAGTTGATCTATATTTCTTGTTAATAAGGATATAATAAGGGGGGGGGGCGCAAAAAGTTTTCGTCTTCTAGGGGGGGCTTAACAGAAAATAATTGAGTATCACTGGTATATATAAACATGACTAATGGCGCATCTGCAAAAACCAAAATCCCCCCCCACGCAATTAATAAAGTATTCTGATGATTCTGAATTATTTGCGAAGCGAGGGCTTAGTGGTTGGCTATCAATCTAAAGCTAGAGAATTTAATTTCAGTGTCCACCAGGTTGCCAGTGTGAGACCATATACAAAGTCCCATCTCTTATTGTATAATGGCTGCAACATCATATTCCTCTCCTTGCCCTTTAGCTCCAACAATTAAGTTGGGCTTCTTGTAAAGTGCTTATTATGTTGGTTTAACTGCATTTAGAAACTGCTGAATTTGCTTCTGAAGACTGCAACTGAATGTATACTGTCTGAACTTCTTGTTTTGGCTACAAAGGTTAAAAAATGTGTTGCATGTTCTGACTTCAAACCTGTTTGAAAGAGACTTTAAAAGTAATATTGGTAATGTTCCTTAGTGAAACTGAGTCTTGGACTAGTTGAGATTTGGACCTCTTTTGATAGTTCTAATTTTTAGGTTTTCAGCTTTTTCTACATAAGAAGAGAATAAATGTCATTGTATGTTTGGTTTATAGTCTGATGGTGTGGTGTATATACTCTGTCGTGTTGCTGACGTCAAAAATAATTGATTTATTAAAATCTAGTCTCTCCAGTTTAAAAAAAACTATATCCCAAATATTTAGCAACCCATTAAGCAGATTTTTGCCACTTTGTGGAAGAACAGAATAAATAGCAGGCCGTACCTGCTGGCAGAATTCCTTGACTGACCGTCCTCCCTCAATAAAGTGCTGGAAGAAGGCTTGCTCTCTCTGCAGGTAGCCTGAGGTGAGCAGTCTTAAGTAAACCACCACATAGTCAGAGACACTCTGGTCATTAAAGGAGCTCAGCAGTTCAGTGAGGCCTGGCTGCTTCTCACACAGCTCAATCAGGTCCATGAACTGATGCAGATACAACAAAAGCAGAATTAGAAAACATCGTACACAAGCGCACAATTTTGTTGATGGCAGCAACGGTGGGTTTTCTGCTGATACTCACTGTGTTGTGAAAGTCTTCAATAGTGAACTCAGTAAAGCCCTGATTCACAAGGTCAAGTTTGCTCTTAGCTGCCACGGCTTTAAACCTAATTTATGCAGATAAGACAAACACATGAAAATAAGAATTATCTAAATATAAAACGTAATATATTAAACGTAGTCAGAAAGATTTAACAAAACAACAGTGTAAAGTTTAAGGATTTTTTTCATGTCAAACTTTACTTCTGGAGCTCTTTGCTGTCTTCGAGTAGTGACTCCAAATGTGAAAAGCCAAAAGCTCTGTAGAAACAATTTCCATCCGGCCGTGTCTTCCGAATATATGAATATTTTTTATGAAGGTCCTGCAAGCAATAGATTTTATTCACATTTACATTCCAGCCATGCTCAACATTTCACAAAATGAAAATAAATTCTTTATAGCATTTAGATGTTAAATATTTGTCAAATATGGGCGGCACGGTGGCTTAGTGGTTAGCACGTTCGCCTCTCAGCGCTAGGGATTCCCGGTTCGAATCCCCATCTGGGTGGAGTTTCCATGTTCTCCCCGTGTCTGCGTGGGTTTCCTCCAGGTTCTCCGGTTTCCTCCCACAGCCCAAAAACATGGATCAAGTCAATTGAATTCTCCAAATTGCCCCATATAGTGTGTCTGTGTGAGTGAATGTGTGCCCAGCGATGGATTGGCGTCCTGTCCTGGGTCTATCTGCCCAGCGCCCGAGACGCTCTCCCCTGGATGGGCATGGGGAACCCCACCGCGACCCTAGTAGAGGATAAAGCGGGAAATATTGAATGAATGAATATTTGTCAAATATGCACAAGGAGTCTGAGCCCTGATCTTACAATAGAGTTAATCTGAGATAATCCCAGCTTGGTAGCGTGACAGTCCAATAACTATCCAGACCCCAGACTTGCAAATTTTAATAAAATCTCTCTCTCTTTCCTCAGCCGGCTTACAACTCATCTGAATGCTGCTCCTTTAATCAGCCACAATGATATTATATTTTTTTTGTGCAGTCAAATTAAGATGGTCGATTTGAATACAATGAGTGTTTATATAGAGAACATGTAGCGACTTAAACACAGATAGACATAAGGAAGCACTGACAGCAACTATGTGCAATAGAATTAAAGTGAAGTTGGTCATTTATTCCATTTTATTTTTTTACATTTATGATCGTCTAATGGGGCACATGTTCTCCCCGTGTCCGCATGGGTTTCCTTCGTGTTCTCCGGTTTCCACCCACAGTCCAAAAACATGGATCAAGTCAATTGAATTCTCCAAATTGCCCCATATAGAGTGTGTCTGTGTGAGTGAGTGTGTGCCCAGCGATAGATTGGCGCCCTGTCCTGGGTGTATCTATCCACCTGGGTGTATCTACTGGGTGTATCTACCCAGGTGTATCTACCCCACGACCCTAATAGAGGATAAAGCGGAAGATAATGGATGGATGTTTGTCTAATGTGGTGCCTTTGTGGTTAGCATGTTTGTCTCCAAGTGCTGGGGATCCAGATTCGAATCCTGAGCTGGGTGGAGTTTTAATGTTCTCTTTGTATTCAGATAGGGTTCCCCAGGATTCCCTCCCAAAAACATGGATGCAAGGTAAATTAGCTGCTCTAAATTACTGATTTATATAGTGTGTGTGTGTGTGTGTGTGTGTGTTAGGTTGGGTGTAACATCCGGAAATGTTTTCCTCTGGATGGGCATGTGTATATAGATATTTCTAATTCAGTCAAACCAAAATTTTAAATGTGAGGGGAAAAAACATGAGTGAAAGAAAAAACCTTTATCTTCAGTTGATAGATAGTGTCATCCTCTGCATATTCTGATTGTAACACGGAAAGTTCCTGTCTGTCAGACACTAAAGGAATACTTGTGGCAATCTGGGAAAAAAACAAAAAAAAAAACACACACACACTTTATACAGTACATATTGCTTAAATTAAAGCACTTGCGAAAAGAATATTTACATTTCATTACATTTACACAGGCAGAACAGTTACCAGCTAGGGTGATCAAGGATCTTTCTGAGTGGATTTGCACGTTCTCCATGTATCTGAGCAGGTTTACATCTAGAGTTCCTTTTTTTCACAGTACGCAAACAGGCCAGAAAGTAAACTGGACATACTAAACTGCACAGATGTGAAAAGGTGTCTGTCTTTGTGTTTATCCTGTGATGAACTGACGACCTGTCCATGATGCTTCCCTAACTTTAACTTTATAAGCGCTGGGATAGGCTGCAGCCTCCTTACAATGGCAAGGCTGTTGTAAACGTTTTTACCATTTTACCAGCTGTGTATCTATTATGTGATCAGATTAGCAGCATTCTAACAAATTATGACTAAGTGGCTTATGTACAACACCCATGAAAACAGATTAGCTAATTAAATATTTAAAACAAAAAAAGCTCAAGATTTATTAAAGCAAAGCCATTGAGAGAATTCTAAGAGTTTTAGAAAAGATGCATTACCCCACAGATCATCATCATGCCTTTTACTTGTAAGTGTAGAAATATCTTAAGCTGTTACTCACTTCCTGCTGAATTCGATCTTGCTGTGCCATGATGGCCTCATCGTAGGCCAGACAGTTCACTCCTGAGAAAACAATCATATGACATTGACCCTTAGACAATTTAACAGTTGTCTTCGTTCAGAGTGACCTACACGAGTTACTACAAGATACAATCCCAGCACCCCAGGGTTAAGTGGCTCAATCAAGGATACAAGAGTGACAGAATGGAAGCACTAGGGCTTAAAAGTTGAACTGTTAGGGTCAAAGTCCAAACCAACTAATATCATACCAAGAACAAGGGGTGTAATAGTTTGCTAGGTATAATAAGGGGTGTAATAGTGTGCTAAGAACAGCAAAGGTCTTTTTACATTGGTTAATTCTCATTTTCCTGATCCACCATCAGAACACTAAATCAACAATGGCAGGCTGTTAATACAGTTGGAGTAATGAATTCTAAATTCATTCATTCATCCATTATCTTCCACTTCATCCTCTATTAGGGTCGCGGTGGGGTTCCCCATGCCCATCCAGGGGAGAGCGTTTCGGTCGCTGGGCAGATAGACCCAGGACAGGGCGCCAATCTATCGCTGGGCACACACTCACTCACACAAACACATTCTATATGGGAAATTTTGAGAATTCAATTGACTTGATCCATGTTTTTGGACTGTGGGAGGAAACCGGCAAACCCGGAGGAAACCCACACAGAACATGGAAACTCCACCCAGATGGGGATTCAAACCGGTAATCCCTAGTGCTGAGAGGCGAAAGTGCTAACCACTAAGCCACCGTGCCGCCAAATTGTAAATTGTGCGAGCAAATACTGATAAAGTCCAAACACATTAGAGATGGTTTTGTAAACGTTTCCAGTCTTGTGAAGTCCTCAGGTAGCTCCATGGTTCATCTCATGATACATTTCTACAAACATGGTATGAAGACCAGACTGTTATTTAAACATATCTGTTGATGCTGCCCAGCTGCTCAAGGAGGATGAGTCCCTCTAAGGTCTCTTCCTTAAAATAACATAACAGGGAGTTTTTTCTTGCCGCTGTTGCTTGCTCTTTGGGTTTTAAAAGCTTATAACACTGTAAAGTGGCTTTGTAACAATGTACGATTATAAAAAGCACTCCAAATAAATAAATTGAATCGGCACCCACTCAAAGCTGATTGTTATCACATTGATTATAAATGAATCTAATTTCACCATCATTTTTAAATGATCTGCTCACACACCTTTTACACTTACAGATATGTAATATTATTTCATTTGATTAATTCATTAAAATACCAAGTCAATATTTTCTCATTTGTGTGATTTGGGTTGCTTTACTTTACCTTAATTGTTTGAAAATCTGATGAATTGAACACTCCAACAAAATTTACAGCTGAAATAATACAGTCAGGCCGGTAACGTTCTCCTGGCATCCAAACCAAGACTTGTCCATTTGACTACAATATTTCTATTACTTCAGCGTCCAGAGGCAATGTACTTCAAACAACTTGGCATTGTCTTTTGTGACATACGGCTCTCATTTAACTGTTTGGTTATAAAACTAATTCCATCAGGCTCCTGGTACTCTTTTAAAAGTAGAAAATGTAAGAGTTGCTGAGCCAGCAAAGTTCACTTCAGCACTCAACAACTCCGCTCTGTAACTTTTTTGTGGTCTGACAAATACTTTCATTTTCAATAACATCACATACAGCTGATTGTGAAACATTGAGAACATTGAGATTGGAAAATTGTCACCGCACTATTCCATTATAGTACCATACCAAAATTCAGTTAGCATTCCCATACAGCATCCTGTATGGGATGCATCCTGTATGGGAAGGTTCTTGATTTTACAGACCTGTACCAAAGGGAAATATTCATATTTAGTGGTTTATGGTTTTCAATACTTTTGTCAATATTGTTTACCCTATGGGCGGCACGGTGGCTTGGTGGTTAGCACGTTCGCCTCTCAGCACTAGGGATTCCCGGTTCGAATCCCCATCTGGGTGGAGTTTCCATGTTCTCCCCGTGTCCGCGTGGGTTTCCTCTGGGTTCTCCGGTTTCCTCCCACAGTCCAAAAACATGGATCAAGTCAGTTGAGTTCTCCAAATTGCCCCCTATAGAGTGTGTCTGTGTGGGTGGGTGTGCGTCCAGCAATAGATTGGCGCCCTGTCCTGGGTCTATCTGCCCAGCGCCCGAGATGCTCTCCCCTGGATGGGCATGGAGAACCCCACCGCTACCCTAATATAGGATAAAGCGGGAGATAATGAATGAATGAATGTTTACCCTATTTCACCACTCTGTGTCACTGATGGTTCAAACCAAACTGCTTGTTTTTGTAAAAAATAAAGCTTTATTGAGTGTCAGGTTATTTTAAAACAATCCTAACCTCAAAAATGGTTCCTTTTTTTTTTAACTGTTGATAAGAATCGTTTAACTTAAATGAATCAAAATCCCAACAGCTCGAGGTTTGAGTTATGTTAATAAATAAAGAGCAAACTGAATGTGTTCTTGCCAGTCAAGGGAAATAAATTACAAGGTCCTTATTTCAGACGAGAAAACATGCATTATTAATAACCTGGCATCTTGTCATTGACTTTAGTCTAGACTATAAACTCAAATCTACATTAAAACAGTAGTGTTGCAGTGAGTCCAGTACACTTGTATATTAAACTACATCATTTGAAAAAAAAATAGGAAGAAAAAGCACTTCACTACAAGAGGACCCTAATCATTCAAACATGATTAGTTATTGAAAATGTCATTAGTTATTTGTCATCTGATGACAACTTGTTCAATAAATCCTGTATTCATTTACATTGTCGGTTTTATACGGATGTTCAAAAAAGTAGTGTCATATTTCTCAGGATATATCTATTTATATAGTTAAAATCTGGTGATTATATAAGTAAATATCTTTATTACACACACTTTTTCTGCAGAGTCACGATCAACTTTCACGGCCATCCACCAGCGTAAAACAAAAGCGTGTATTTCTTGCCAGAACCATCTCTTTTCCTATTTAGGTTTCAAAGTGGGTACCACACAATGCATCTTTATGAGACTCAATGAGAAAGAATGTAATGCAGATTTGGGCTGTATGGTGGATGAGGCATCACTGCCTAACCTAATTTGGTGATGCAATTATGACAGTTAACTACAACAGCGCCATCTATTGGAATATTTTAAAACTGCATGCACACACATGGAAGAAACATCAAATATTAAGCATTTAAAAGTACACTATGCGGTCTTTGTTAATAATTTGGTGGAAGTGGAGTGGGTCATGAGATTTAGAACAATAATCATAATTTAGCCCTCACTCCACATGTTATACAAATTATCACCTGATTAAATACTGGTTGTAATGCCTTATTACACAAGGTCCTTTTTTAGGTTTCCTTCCATTTTATTGTACACTTTATCTTCGACTCATTTAATGTGGAATTCAGTAAACAGGTCTATAATTGATCATTGATCTTGTCTCTCATCGTGCTTGGATTATGGTCTGTTGACAAAATGACCAATGGGTGAATATATCAAGTGAATAAACCTATTGATTTGCAGATATGTGCAGAGTACTCTAGTTATATTTTCACTCTCACATCATTTCTTCATTTATTTTACTGCAAAGACTGCTGCAGATGTTTGGATTAATTTATATCAGATGAGATAACATAACCCTTCATTTAAAGGAGGACACTCAAGGAACTATTTGTTATCCCACTGTACCAACTTATTAATGCGGATGATGATCAATGTTTACTATTTATTAAACCCAATCGTTTCTCATAACTACCAAAGCATGTAACTGTTATGACATCACATGGCATGACGTAATAGAACGTTGCAACAAAAACGTGCAGTGAACATTAATGTGCAAAAATGTCAGATTAATCAGAGATCAGGGTGATCATTAGCAGATGAAGCACTGAGTGTGCAATTTATGCGCTTTTAGCGTTTTAACTCGACGTAGGAGACGTTCTACACAGAATCAGCACGGCGATCTTTATCTTTTGAAATGAAGTCGTGCTTTTAATGCTGTCTTTGTTAAAGTCTCTGTCTTTGTTTGGGCTCCGAGCGAACGAGCTGTGAGCTTCTCTCACATCTTCACTGAGCACAACGCTCCACATGCATTAAAAACAACGGCATTTCGCAGGACAGAGGTCTTAATAGCCTTTAATGTCCGAGAAAGGAACCGGGCTTAAATGCACGTAGGGTTGGCACACACGAATCTGTGACTTTTCCGTTTTTTATTCGTGTTGTTTTACTTACCCTCCATCTCTCCCTGCGATATTTCCTGCTGCTCGTCCGCCATCTTTGTTTCGCAGTTTTGAAGCTGCGTCCCAAATCGCAGGCTCCGTGCTAAATAGTTGCTCAAAATAGTATTCACGTCACTATCTAGTGTCCTATTTCGACATGCACTTTAATAGCACGGCGTACTTGTTTGGGACGTATCCCGTCTCTCTTGCTGCCCTGACACCGGCTGAGTTTAAACTTCTATGTTATTCCCTAGGTGTCTTCCCTATGTAGGGTATATACTATTAAATAAAGACGATATATGTACTGTCAGATATGGGCAAGGAAGAGATGTTTGAGATACGACCGCATTCTGAACTTCCAGGTCAGGTTTGATCTCAGACGCTTGCGTCCTGAGGTTTATTATTTTCACGTGTCAGTATGTTTCAGTTAAACAAGGTTTTACTGCCGCTGAGAACGTTTAGGAACCTGTACCCCCAGTGGAGGCACCACACCAGCTTAACAAGTTAGTTTTTTATTACTGCATGCTCAAATAACTCTGCTTTTAACTCTATAAACTGCCACAGACTCCAGTACCGTAATGTGAGTGCACTAGAAATGAATGAATGAAACAAAAAACATACGTTAAAAACATACGGTTTCATATATATATATATATATATATATATATATATATATATATATATATATATATATATATATATATATATATAATGAATGTTGAATGAATGAAACAAAAAACATACGTGTGGTTTCATATATATATATATATATGAAACCACACGTATGTTTTTAGTTTCATTCATTCAACATTCATTCTCTGTTATATGAATGAAACCAAGAAACATACGTGTGGTTTCACTCACACACACACACACACACACACACACACACACACATATATATATATATATATATATATATATATATATATATATATATATATACACACACACACAGTGTATTTCTGTTTGCAAGATTTCTTATCGCCCATTCGTCTAGGTTTACAATCCCATTTTCTGAGGTTTACAATCTCAGTTCCAATTCATCTTAAAGTGTTTAGTGGGGTTGTACTCAGTGTTGTACTGATTGGTCAAGGTTTTTCAAACCAAACTCACTCACACATTTTTGGACCGTGGGAGGAAACCAGAGAACCCAGAGGAAACCCACGCGGACAGGGGGAGAACATGGAATCTCCATCCAGATTGGGATTCCAACCGGGAATCCCTAGTGCTGAGAGGAGACCAACCACTAAGCCACCGTGCCGCCCTAATTTGGATCTTGAATTCATGATTTGCATGTTGTGTATTGACAGGTGATTTAATCCACAACATGGACAAGAAGGCAACATGGGACAGATTTTATACAGAGAATAGCAGCAGTGGAACATTTAAGAACTTTGAGTGGTTCTTTGGGTTTCACTCTGTCAGAGACTATATCCTACCTCTTCTCTCTGCGGTGTCTGATACTGACGGACCATTACCCGTTCTTGATATTGGCTGTGGCACTTCAGCATTAGGGCCCTGCATCTACACACACTCGCAGCATGCTGTGGCAGTGATGTGTGCAGACATCTCTCCAGTAGCTGTGCGGTTAATGCAAAAACATTTGGAGAGCACACCTCTGCATCCGTATAATCCTGCCTCTACAATTGTATTCAAAGAAATGGACTGCACAGATCTGAGACAATTAGAGCCAAGCAGCCTGGCTTTGATTGTGGATAAAGGCACCACAGATGCACTAATGAGGTCCAAAGAAGGGCAAGAGAAGGCAGGTGAGATCGTACAGCAGTGTCTATCAGTATTAAGACCAACAGGCAGTCTGCTGCAGTTCTCAGATGAAGATCCAGATGCAAGGTTGCCTTGGTTGGAGAAAAAGAGTCGAGGATCAAAGGTGGCTGCCAATATAGTAGTACAGGAAATTGGAGAACTCCGAGGGATCTCCTATTTCTGTTATCAGATATCACCTGGTTTCAACCACTGATGAAACTACAGATAAATGCAATTAGATGATGCCTCAAGATTGTGGTATTTATGTGTCTCTCTGTTTATAAAGATTTCTGACAGCCAGTGGATGCTTAAGTGAAGTGATGATAGAAATTTCAAAGTTTCATAAATTAAATAGACTTTATGATATGCTGCTTTGACCCTGCCGTCCTGCCCCAGGGGTTCTAACGTTGGGTATTGACTTGTTGAAACGGGATGAAAGAACTGTTTTAAGAAAATAAGTCCTAACAACTTTTTTGTAATTTTTTACTAATACAGATGTATTATTAAATAAAAAATGACAAGAAACTTTGAAATTACTTCTGAAATTAAACTTTCTTAAATCAATATCATTTGGATACAATAATGAAGCACAAATATATTAACATTTTATTAATTATTCACTCACTTTATTAGATACACAACCATCTTTCTACATTAGTTCCTTTTAATGTATTGATATATTTTGAATCTATAACTTCGTAATCCATTTTTTTTCTAAATACTTGATTCTTTTATGGGCAGGACCTCCAAAACGCAGGCATTTGGGGGTTAAGGATTAATCACTGCAGTGATACCTGACGTAGCAATGGTATGAGTGGTTCAGATTAGGGGTGTCTTAAACTAAGGATTTTCATAGTCAGATTTTCCCTATAGTCGAATCAGTTAAAATTTCAACACAAGATAGCGCTACAAGCGTGGTTTTTAAAAAGTTTTTTTTTTTTTTATATTTTACTTGTTTTTCTAGAGCACCGTAAATGGGTTAAAGCGCACACATCATTTAAAAAAAATATTAACATAAATTAGGATGATTTTATTTGACAAAAGGCTATATATATAACGAAAACAAAGACATTTCATGTAAAAACTAATGCTTAGCAGCAGCCATGGGCACCCCCATGTGGTCAAAATGGTACATTCGACTATGAGGTTCATAGTCGATTACGGTTCTCCAAATCGAATCGTTGAATCAGCGAATATTGCAGCTCACACCTAGTTCAGATACAGCAGTTACTGTTGGAGTTTATAAACACGCAGGTGTCATTTCTGAAATAAAAATAATTATTAAAAAATATCCTGATAATGAGCGCAGAAACAGTAATGTGTACATAATAATGAGGCCAGTGAGTACATCAGTAAGATGTCAACTTTGCTGTGTTCATGGTTTTGACATACGGTCTAATTAATGTGTGCTTCTCAAAAAACTGAATGCAAAGCTTATTACATTTTTATTTTAAATTTATATTATACATTTTTGTTATTGGGTTTACCCCCCTTTTTCACTAAAACATTCATTTATATGCATTTAATCTAGAATTATGGCATCTGTCTAATACAACTCAGTGAAAAATTTGAGTTTACATTTTAATTGTGGATAGATTAACCACTTCCAGCAGCATCCCTGAAGCAATGAGTGTTAAGGGCCCACATTGGTAACTTCAATGAACCCAATTTGAACCCACAACCTTCGTATTGATGGTCCAAAACTAACCACTGAACTATCACATACCTGCATATAAGCAGATTAATGCATAACATTAACAGCAGTCCATGTTGCATTTTCGGTGCATGTGTATAGCTCTAGTTTTTTTTAAACATTGATGAAAAAACACTAACTACACTAACAGAAACTCAGGTCCAGTTAGCTGTGTCTGATGTTAATATATATATATATATATATATATATATATATATATATATATATATATATATATATATATATATATATATATATATATATATATATATACACACACACACACACACCTTCCTATACACTGGTGGGGAGGTAAAAATAAGTATTAAGGGCATAATTTATAATGGTCTTGATGGATAGCTGTGGCAAGATGCAGCAGGGAGTGTTCATGCATAGAAACTAGATAAAAAAAAATATATATTAGAGAAAAATAGTTGGAACTCTATTTCCACCAACACACTCTAAAAGGCGCCAATCTATCGCTGGGCACTCTCACTCAAACAGACTCTATATGGGGCAATTTAGAGAATTCAATTGACCTTGATCCATGTTTGTGGACTGTGGGAGGAAACCGGAGAACCCAAAGGAAACCCACGCAGGATAAGTTTCCTCCGCCTGTAAAACACACCATGTGAATAAACAAAGCTCAAGCTTGTCAAATTTTAGAAGTAAAATAAATAGATCACTTCATACAGGTAAGAATTTATTAATCTTATATACCGACATGATTTAAAACGCAATAACAAAAAGAAGGCACGCATTATTGTGTATCTACACAAGCAGTACGCCTGAAGTACAAACATTACAAGTTTTAGACAATACAAATTTAAACACTAATAAAAAACCTGGACAGATTAAGAACAAGACACATGGGCCTTTAAACCACTGAAGTGCACATTAAAATCTTCAGAATTATCAGAACATCAAAACTGAGCAGTTTTTCAGCTGTCTATACCTGCAGGTTATGTTCAGTATCTGTAATGATGCCTTGGACCCTGACGGCTGTAAGGGCTATACTGGTGCCTTATGTGTTTGTGCCTCATCACATAATTGTTGCCTGCAAAGGAAGGAGAACCAGGCCTGAAAAAGCCATGTGATTGATGGTAGCGGTGGGGACCTTAAACAGAGGGGAATAAAAAGTTAACAATTCATTTAAGTTACATGAAACAGTCTATATCATCCATCCATTATCTTCCGCTTTATCCTCTATTAGGGTCGCGGGGGGGTTCCCCATGCCCATCCAGGGGAAACGTTTTAGGCGCTGGGCAGATACACACAGGACAGGGCGCCAATCTATCGCTATAAGCTGGGCACACACTCACTCACACATACACACTCTATATGGGGGAGTTTGGAGAACTCAATTGACTTGATTCATGTTTTTGGACTATGGGAGGAAACCAGAGAACCCGGAGGAATCCCACACGGACACGGGGAGAACATGGAAACTCCACCCAGATGGGTATTCGAACCGGGAATCCCTAGCGCTGAGAGGCGAACGTGCTAACCACTAAGCCGCCGTGCCGCACAGTCTGGATCAATGGTTTCCAAACTGGTTATGCAAGACACAAATATTAAGGAATAAAATATATTTAAAAACTAAATTCATAACAATGGGTGGCACGGTGGCTTAGTGGTTAGCACGGTCGCCTCTCAGCGCTAGGGATTCCTGGTTCGAATCCCCATCTGGGTGGAGTTTCCATGTTCTCCCCGTGTCCGTGTGGGTTTCCTCCGGTTTCCTCCCACAGTCCAAAAACATGGATCAAGTCAATTGAATTCTCCAAAATTGCCCCATATAGCGTGTGTCTGTGTGAGTGAGTGTGTGCCCAGCGATGGATTGGCGCCCTGTCCTGGGTCTATCTGCCCAGCGCCCGAAACGTTCTCCCCTGGATGGGCATGGGGAACCCCCCCGACCCTAATAGAGGATAAAGCAGGAGATAATGTATGAATGAATTAATTAATAAATTCATAACATTCAAATAGATAAATGAGTAACAGGGATAATGTGTCAATTATTTTTAAAGAAAATGTATGATATACCATTAAACCAAGTAGGGCTTCATGTATATATATTTTTTTGTAATGGTTTAAAAGGTAAAGTGAAAACTGATTGAGCCAAGATTGTTACTTCACACACTACCACAATCTTTTACCTCTTCATTTCGGATTATATAATACTTGCCTCTTGGTCCTGCAAACGGTATAAACATTTTTAATATTAATTTAGGCGTAATTGGTTGCACTGCGTCATTTAAAAATGCCATCTGCCGTATGCACCAGGATCTTAAAAGCAAAGGCAGATGACACGCTGTCTGGTTTATTGCATATGATCCTGAAAAACACCCTGAATTTAAAACACCAATAGGTGCACAGGCACAGCCTAAATTAAGTTCTATGGTGCTCAGTTGACGGCTTACTGAAAATCACTAAAATAAAGCTCCTTGAGCCACTTCTTGGTGTTTGGAGTGTATATAAACCTCAGAGGTACCCAAAGACAAGTATGTCAAAATGTCATGGTAATCATAGCAGTGTGCACTTCACACCTCACACACACACACACACACACACACACACACACACATATATATATATATATATATATATACACACACACCTACATTTAAAAATGTACAAAAAGAAACTTAATTTTGTAATTCATTCCGTCAAAATCGGTTTACAGCAGACAGAAGTCTGACAACAAATTGCAATCCATGTTACAATGCCTTTGTTTTCTTAAAATGCAGCAAAATTCAATCTTTTTAATGAAGAATAGTTGTAAATCTTTAGATAATCGTACTCGGGTTTTGGTTTTACCAGAGGTGGTACTTGTTCTTAACCTGAGAACCACTGGACTAAATCAAAACCGGCAAACAAAGGAAGAAAGATAAATGATTACCATTGATGTATGGTTGGTTTTGCTCAAAGTTGAAGTAACCAGAGAAGTACTGAGAGAAAGGAGGTATAGTGTCTTCATAGAAAGTTGATCTATAGCCATCATATGGTGGTGGAGGTAGCCAGAATGGTGCTGAAAAAGATTAGATTCAAATTACTTATAAACCTTATAGATCTTTATGCTTCTGTTGTATTGATAACTGGAATTATGGTCAATAGTAAATTTAACAATGTTACCCGGGTGTCTGAAGGAATTATGATCCATGTAAAAGTTGTTACCTGTCCGATTATAAGAACCCGTTATAGAATTATATGAGTTATAAACACATCAGCACACAACTTATTAAACAATATCAGTCTGTTTTTTTTTAAATATATTTTATATATTTTTTAAAATATTTAAATACTCAAAAACAGGTGTTGTTATTGGCCTACACAACATAAACCCCATACACTAACAGGACCTTCCATGATAGATTTTGCTAGTTAACTTCTGTGTAAATCATTTTGACCGCATAATTCTCTACTAGGGTTGTGGGGGGTCTCCTGCTGCCCATCCAAGGGAGAATGTTTAGGGAAATGGGTAGATACTTTCAGGACAGGGCGCCAATCCATCGCTGGGCACACACTCACACAGAGACAGACACACACACACACACACACTATAAAGGCAATTTGGAGCCAATTTCCCTTGAATACTATGTTTTCTTTTTTTTTTTTTTTTTTTTTTTTTTAGACTGTGAGGAACATGGAAACTTCACCCAGATCGGGATTCGAACCTAGATCCCCAACGCTTAGTAGCCACCATCCCAATAAATGCTACATTCATTAATAAATTAAATATTTTTTATATAAATACTCATGCATGTATTTATATAGATTGTCAGGTAAAAGTGTCTAATCTTTTTATTTTTTTATTTTTAAGGGGAGGAATCTAACTATGTCAATTCCAACTGTGATATGGATGGGGGGGGGATATATTATTTATATATATATATATATATATATATATATATATATATATATATATATGTGTGTGTGCATTTTACCCATGTAATGACCAGAATGGTTCCTGGAGCTTGAGCTTGTTGCTCTGCGTTTGCTGCTTGGTTTTTGAGCCTTTTTCTCATTCAGCAACAATTTACTGTGGTCTGCAAAATAAAACAAATTACATTTACCCCAATGATGTGAATCAGTGGGAAACTTCTGAACTTGTCTTAACTTTTATTTTTACATTTTTTTTTCTCCACAACAAACAGAATTAAATTTATCATTGAAAATGATGTTTTTTTTTTTTTTTTTTTTTAACCTATAAGTCAAATTACAAATAAGTGAACATGAAAAGTCCTAAATGACGTAATGAATCATTGTCAATAATACAAACACAATAGTTGTTTATGAAATACTAATTAAGTATTTGTATATCCATCCATTATCTTCCACTTTATCCTCTATTAGGGTGAGGTTTCCCATGCCCATCCAGGGAAGGACGTTTCGGGCACTTGGCAGATACACCCAGGACAGGGCGCCAATCTATCGCTGGGTGCAGGCTCACCAACACAGACACACTCTATATGGGGCAATTTGGAGAATTCAGTTGACTTGATCCATGTTTTTGGACTGTGGGAGGAACCCGGAGGAAACCCACGCAGACACGGGGAGAACATGGAAACTCCACCAAGATTCGGATTAGAACCGGGAATCCCTAGCCTCGAGAGGCGAACGTGCTAACCACTAAGCCACCGTGCCGCCCCATTATTTGTATATTCATCTATTAAATAAAGGTTTTAAGTAAATTAATAAAATTACAGGTTTTAGGATAGGATTCCAAGCTTTCTTGAAATTGGCTTTGTAAAGCCTTTTAAAAAAAAGTGTAGTTCTCAAAGTTATTTAAAATTGAACATCAGACCTTTTGATTAAATAAAAGCATGTCCAGAACTGAGGCAATACACTGATGGATTGGAACGATGTGGTAGAAGCATAGTGACACTGGGGAACAAGTTAGAACCGATGGCAATAGACGTTGTGTAATTAACACACGTGCCAAAGATTCCACTGCTGATGGGTGTGCAGTGTTTATAAACTGGAGCAGGACATGCAGTGGCAAGAGTAATCGCAGCAGAGACAGTAACATGGCAGCGGTGAGCAAGACACCTGACAGCATATTGCATAACATGTATGGAAATAATTATGTAATATTATGTAAATAAAAGTCCGTTCATGGCTTGTTGGGTCTGGTCTCTGGTCTTCATTGCGTCCTGCCATGTCACAAAAACAACTTCTGCATTCTTTACCATTTAAAGCATTTAACAGTTAGATATTCCGTGTTAGATTCTGACCACATGTTTAAATAGCTAAAAGAAGGAAGTAGATACATGTTTTGTGTTTCGCCAGAAATAATTCTAACATTAGGATCATTTCTAATAAAGAAACACGCCAACTCCACAAACAAGTGACATGTTTTACAGTCTTTGGTAAGACCATAGAAGGGTTCTAAAGGGTCTTTTGTGTATTTTTGCAATATAAAGAGAAGGGCGGTGGCTTTGTGGTTAGCACGTTCACCTCTCAGCACTAGGGATTCCCGGTTCGAATCCCAATCTGGGTGGAGTTTCCATGTTATCCCAGTGTCCGCGTGGGTTTCCTCCGGGTTCTCCGGTTTTCCTCCCACAGTCCAAAAACATGGATCAAGTCAATTGAGTTCTCCAAATTGCCCCATATAGAGTGTGTATGTCTGTGTGAGTGTGTGTCCAGTGATAGATTGGCACCCTGTCCTGGGTGTATCTGCACTGCGCCTGAAACGTTCTCCCCTGGATGGTCATGGGGAACCCCCACCGCGACCCTAATATAGGATGAAGTGGAAGATGATGGATGGATGGAAGAGAAGGGCTTTGCATTTATAACTTTTCACATATGGATCTGATAAGCCTTGTGGAAGTGTTCTATAGTTGAACTCACCCAAGACTGTAGATTTGGGTAGTTCTACACCCCAGGCCTGAGCAGCATGAGCCAAAAGCAAGAAGGTGATCTGACGATGAACCACTGCATTCCAGTGGACCCCATCCTTCATGCGGTGTTGAAGGCTGAAGCGGAACAGGAAATGCAAATCAAGAACATCCAGTCCATATGCATCGGCCAGCATCGCTCCATAAAAGTTGGCCTCAACAACATCATAGCGCAGAGTTGGACCTATATCCTCGATCTGATAAAAGATAACAAAAAACATTAGGCACCACTGATTTGTGTTTTTACATTTTTTTTTTTTTTCATATTATGTTCAACGCGGCACGGTGGCTTAGTGGTTAGCATGTTCGCCTCTCAGCGCTAGGGATTCCCGGTTCGAATCCCCATCTGGGTGAAGTTTCCATGTTCTCCCCGTGTCCGCGTGGGTTTCCTCCGGGTTCTCCGGTTTCCTCCCACAGTCCAAAAATATGGATCAAGTCAATTGAACTCTCAAAAAATTGCCCCATATAGAGTGTGTCTGTGTGAGTGAGTGTGTGCCCAGCGATGGATTGGCACCCTGTCCTGGGTCTATCTGCCCAGCGCCCGAAACGTTCTCCCCTGGATGGGCATGGGGAACCCCACCGCGACCCTAATAGAGGATAAAGCGGGAGATAAAGAAAGAAAGAAAGAAAGAATTATGTTCAACTCGAACACACTGATAACAGCCTTCTTATGTGATTAGTATCCATAATAGTAACAGCGAAGCAACTGAAACCCTCAGAATCTTTATTTTGCCAATAATTAATAACTGAATATAGAATTATTACTAAAAAAAACTAATGGGTATAACAGCAACCTAGGTTACCTGCTATATTCATTCATTCTTTCATTCATTCATTATCTTCCGCTTTATCCTCTATTAGGGTCGCGGTAGGGTTCCCCATGCCCATCCAGGGGAGAACGTTTCGGGCGCTGGGCAGATACACCCAGGACAGGGCGCCAATCTATCGCTGGGCACACACTCACTCACACGGATACGCACGCATACACACTCTATATGGGGCAATTTTGGAGCACTCAATTGACTTGATCCATGTTTTTGGACTGTGGGAGGAAACCAGAGAACCCAGAGGAAACCCACGCAGACACGGGGAGAACATGGAAACTCCACGCAGATCGGGACCCGAACCGGGAATCCCTAGTGCTGAGAGGCGAACGTGCTAACCACTAAGCCACCATGCCGCCACCTGCTATATTATCTAAGAATTATTAATGGGGCTCACCTCAGGTACAAGAAAGCCTCCTGTGATCCTCTGGCCCAAAGGCATAGTCATGTTCCACACCACGAGGCTTTCCTCTGGCAGAACAGTTTTCAGCTGGCCAAAGAATTTATTAAGGTTCTCTCTGTAATCCGGCAACCACTTGCGTTTATATCTGTGAAGTTTGATGTGTACACAATGCAGATATTTTCATTCTTTTAACTTGTTATTCAGATAATCATTACATAGACGCACATTACAGGCCAGATACTTAGCTTTACCTTGATACGTCCCAAACACAAGAGTTGACTATGATTAAATCTGGTTTCAAACCATTTTTAAAGTCAGCAAGAATGCTCTGCATGTAAGGCGAGAAGATCCTTGTAATGAAGTAGAACCGGACCAGGTGATGATCTGTACGGTACTGTCGAACCTCTCTGTATTCTGTACCGTTGGTCATTATTCCACGTTTTCCTCCTTCGACAAGAACATCGTCCTCGAAGCATAGCTCTCCCTGAGGAAAAAAAATCATCACTGCAACATGGGTAAGGCACAGTGGCATAGTGGTGAGAACATCCACCTTTGAGCACTAGTGATCCAAGTTTGAGGCGGCATGGTGGCATAGTGGTTAGCACGTTCGTCACTCAGCACTAGGGATTCCCGGTTCGAATCCCAATCTGGGTGGAGTTTCCATGTTCTCCCCGTGTCGGCGTGGGTTTCCTCCGGGTTCTCCGGTTTCCTCCCACAGTCCAAAAACATGGATCAAGTCAATTGAGTTCTCTAAATTGCCCCATATAGAGTGTGTTTGTGTGAGTGAGTGTGTGCCCAGCGATAGATTGGTACACTGTCCTGGGTGTATCTGCCCAGCGCCCAAAACGTTCTTCCCTGGATGGGCATGGGGAACCCCACCGCGACCCTAATAGAGGATAAAGTGGAAGATAATGGATGGATTGATGATCCAGGTTTGAATCCCATTCTACATGGTTTCCATATTCTCCCTGTGTCCATGTAGGTTTTCAAAAATATTTAAAGAAAAGCCACAGCACACATGATCTATACCTTAGACTACTTTATGTGTCAACTTGCACAGGCTGCCTTCACTAAGGTATGTCTATGGCTTTTTGTGTGCAATTTGTGTTGTCAGGCCATCTTGCTACAATGCAATGAGCCCAAACTGTACTTTAAATCCTATAGGTCACTAAAAGACACTGCTTTAATTCATTTTGGGTTTTGCCATTTTAGCATAATTTGTTTCTACAAACAGAATTAAATATTTAAAGGGTTTGTCAGTACTTTAAGACCTATTGGTCAGTTGCCCCTTAGACATTTGTAAATCTGATAATAATGCACACCTCTGATTGCTTCAAAGTCGTATCAATATGGGAAAAGTGCTAACATGTTAGATCATTTTCCTATTGGTAACATTATTAATTGATAGCAGTGAGCCAGAAAACACAGGCCGGCATAGAGAAGCAGCAGACTCTTTAATGGGGGGGGTGTGGCGCTGAAATGATGCTGTTCCGGGGCGCCATCTCAACTATGTAGAGTCTGCAGTATCTGCCTCTTTTAGTTCTGCTGCTCTAGTCAGTGATGCCGGAGTCACATGCTGCACTGAGTCAATAAATTACTTATTAATTAAATGCCGTGCTTTATTATTAGCTTTAACTGCCTTCCTTGTCCGTTTCTTTTGAGGTGTCCCCCCGGCTTCCTGGAGATCTTCATCCATGGCTCTGCTGACGAATACTGGATGGAACCTGACAAGGCGGTCCTGCAGGACGCCCCCTAATGGACTCACATATAGTTTTCCAGTTGTTAGTTTTTCCATTTGTTTAATATCTGGACATGGCTGTCCTACACTGTGATGCTGCCTGGCCGCTCAAGGAGGATGAGTCCCCCACTGAGTCTTGGTCCTCACAAGGTTTCTTCCTTAAATAACAACTAAAAAGGGAGTTTTTTCTTGCCACTGTCGCTTCTTGGGGGTTTAAAGGCTTTTCATTCTGTAAAGCTGCTTTGTGACAATGTACTGTTGTAAAAAGCGCTATATAAATAAATAACGAACTTGAACTCCACACAGAAAAGACCCATGTCCACCCCATCAGGGATTTGAACCCAGAACCAAATAGATTAAAATCCATGTACTTTCTTAAACAGAAGTGGCAATTAAAGTTATTGCTTTCAAGACAATTTTAAAACTAAACCTTTAAAACCCTCTGCACAAACTATTGTCATAAAAAAGAAGCACAACACATACCTTGCTTTTGAGCTGTGATAATGACAGATAGGAATCTCTCTTCAACAGCAACACCAAGTCTTTGTAGACCGCTCGCTGAACTAAAGAAACAAATCTTTGCAGTAACTAGAAGCATGATCACACTTCATTCGGTTCTACTTCATTTTTTTTCCACTCACATATATTATTTTTAAACATACTGGAGCAGATTGGTCAGTAAATTGCAGCTAGGAATAGTTTAACAAGCTATTCATTCATTTTGTATAGCACAGATTTTTTCTTTCTTACACATGGCTTTTTGTATTTGGCTTCATATTTGTTAGTAATAATACAGTGCAGTGTGTCATTTGTTGATCATCTGATGTTTTATTTAATTATTTTAACTCCTTCTATGTTCTTCAATGACCAAGATCGGGTGGTGGTTCATTTCCAGCCCTGTAGTGACAACAATGTTGAAAGAACACAGCATGTTGATACAGAAAGCACATCCAAATGGGTGGTGTGCAGGTACATTGTCTCTGGTTTCCATTTTTAAGTGCGACTTGGTCATTCCTACATAACAATATCAACTATTGAACTTTACAAAGTGCATCATACAGAAAAGCACTACCACACTTACTAAAGTGAGGACTGTGGTCTTTAAAGTTGATAGAGATGATAATTATAACTCTCGATGCTTAAGATGTTATTTGTGTTACTGTATATAAGAGTGAAATAGCACTGCCCTTGAATGCCGGAGCAAGCCTTGTTGTTCATTAATATTAAGTTATGCATTTCCATTCATTTACTACATGTTTTAAATGAACATCACACTCGATTTTATGTTTTTTAATGTTTCAGTTGATTATAGTGCTTTAGTTCTAAACACCATGAACATGAAAACGGCTATGATTCCTATACGGAAAAATATCATAATAATGTTAATCATGGCGGCACGGTGGCTTAGAGTTTAGCACGTTCTCCTCTCAGCGCTAGGGATTCCCGGTTCGAATCCCCATCTGGGTGGAGTTTCCATGTTCTCCCCGTGTCTGCGTGGGTTTCCTCCGGGTTCTCTGGTTTCCTCCCACAGTCCAAAAACATGGATCAAGTCAATTGAATTCTCAAAATTGCCCCATATAGAGTGTTTCTGTGTGAGTGAGTGTGTGCCCAGCGATGGATTGGCGCCCTGTCCTGGGTGTATCTGCCCAGCTCCCGAGACGTTCTCCCCTGGATGGGCATGGGGAACCCCACCGCGACCCTAATAGAGGATAAAGCGGGAGATAATGAATGAATTAATGAATGAATGTTAATCATATTATTTTTTTCATTCATGCATTGCATTTCCAAAAACAATGTTAAATTAGGGGTGGCATGGTGGCTTAGTGGTTAGCACGTTCACCTCTCAGTGCTAGATTCCCGGTTTGAATCCCCATCTGGGTGGAGTCTCCCCATGTCCGCGTGGGTTTCCTCCGGGTTCTCCGGTTTCCTCCCACAGTCCAAAAACATGGATCGAGATCAACTGAATTCACCAAATTACCCACATATAGAGTGTGTATCTGTGTTAGTGAGTGTGTGCCCAGTTATGGATTGGGGCCCTGTCCTGGGTGTGACTGTAGGGAGTGGTAGCTCAGTGGTTAGGGTGTTGGGTTATCAACCTGAAGGTTGGGGGTTCAAATCCCAGGTCCACTGAAGTTACCAATGTGGGTCCTTGAGCAAGACCCTTAACCCTCATTGCTCCAGGGGTGTTGTGATTAACCCTGTGTTCATCTTGTCGCTTTGGATAAATGACCAAATGTAATGTAATGTAATGTAATGTAATGTAATGTGACTGTCCAGCGGCCGAACTTTCTCCCTGTGACCCTAGTAGAGGGTCAAGCTGAAGATAATGACTGGATGGATGTTAAATTTAGAACTAAAATCAATCAAGTACAACTGGAAAAATCATAAATCTCGTAAATGCTAGTAGACCAGTATAATGGCGTAGTGTTATTAAACCGTATAATTACAACCGTAAGTGAACTGAATTGTAAATTTAATAGAAACTTAATTAAAAGTGGAGGTTTAATTGATACTCACTCGAATCTCCGAGCACAACAATGAATTTGTTATGAAGAAGCTGGCTGGCCTGCTGATGAGTCACATTTCTGACATTGGCCTCCGGCATTTTTAAAAAAAAAACCTTATTTAAATTGAAATATTAAACAATTATCAGTGCTCTGTAATAAACCACCTTATACTGTTCTCGTCGTAAATCAGCTCGTTTAACGTAAATATAAAAATATCATCAACCGATTAATCTAATTTGGAGGGAACTTTCCTGCTCCAATAAAGCCAAATTGCCGATACCGCGAAAAAGGTAGCAGCAGTTCAGCAATTTGAGCGATTTGTAAATCGAAAGAACTTTTTAAATTTTAATATACTTTTTTTTCTCTTTGGGAAAGTTATCTGCAGCCACGACGCAATGGTGAGAACGCGCGGTCTGCCATGACCTTAGTGGGATGACCGGGCTGCGTCTCAAACCACATACAGCTACCCTAAATAGTACGTCAGATTTGTTTACAGCCATTTGCGATGTAAGGATAAATTATAGTACGCACTACACGGTTTGGAACACAACCGATGTTGGTTGGTTTGGCCTTTTCCCCGAAGGTATTTGTAATGAAATAATTTCAATAAAAAACATCATTTTCAGGAAATCGGTTTATGTTTAAATGCTTACAACTCAATTTTTTTTCTGAATATGACAATTTTTTTTAAGGTTAACGTTCACTATGTGGCCTGAGCATTAATTAGCAATATGAAAAACATCAGAACGTTTGGTTTGGATTGAAGTGCTCTGCTGGCCCCTTCTTAGGAACACTTGTATATCAAACAGCTCTGATGGCATTACCTTGACTGTAAGATGTCATCTCATTATCCATCCATTTATTATTCATTCATTCATTCATTATCTCCCGCTTTATCCTCTATTAGGGTCGCGGTGGGGTTCCCCATGCCCATCCAGGGGAGAACGTCTCAGGCGCTGGGCAGATAGACCCAGGACAGGGCGCCAATCCATCGCTGGGCACACACTCACTCTCACAGACACACTCTATATGGGGCAATTTTGAGAATTCAATTGACTTAACCCATGTTTTTGGACTGTGGGAGGAAACCGGAGAACCCGGAGGAAACCCACGCGGACACGGGGAGAACATGGAAACTCCACCCAGATGGGGATTCGAACCGGGAATCCCTAGCGCTGAGAGGCGAACGTGCTAACCACTAAGCCACCGTGCCACCCTTCCATTTATTATCTTTTCATTCATTATCTCCCGCTTTATCCTCTATTAGGGTCGCGGTGGGGTTCCCCATGCCCATCCAGGGGAGAACGTCTCGGGCGCTGGGCAGATAGACCCAGGACAGGGCGCCAATCCATCGCTGGGCACACACTCACTCACACAGACACACTCTATATGGGGCAATTTTTGAGAATTCAATTGACTTAATCCATGTTTTTGGACTGTGGGAGGAAACCGGAGAACCCGGAGGTAACCCACGCGGACACGGGGAGAACATGGAAACTCCACCCAGATGGGGATTCGAACCGGGAATCCCTAGCGCTGAGAGGCGAACGTGCTAACCACTAAGCCACCGTGCCGCCCTTCCATTTATTATCATCTTATCCTATATTAGTTTCGCGCGCGGGGGAGGCGGGGGGGGGTCCTACAGGGGAGAACGTTTCGGGCGCTGGGCAGAGAATGGAGAATTGGAGAATTCAATTCACTTGATCCATGTTTTTGGACTGTGGGAGGAAAGCCACGCAGTCACGTGGAGAACATGGAAACTCCACCCAGATTGGGATTCGAACCGGGAATCCCTAGTGCTGAGAGGCAAACGTGCTAACCACTAAGCCACCGTGCCGCCCGTCATCTCATTTTGTCTGCTTAATTCTTTTCCAGGGTGGCGGGGAGTTCCATCCAGGGGAGAGCATTTTAGGCACTGGGCAGAAAAAGCGGACTGCAACACCAACCCATCTCTGGTCACACCCACGCGAACACGGGGACATGATAATGCCACCCAGCTCGGGATTTGAATCCTCTGAGAGGCAGACAAGCAAACCATTACACCAGCGTGTCATTCTACTCTCTAAGATGTATTATATCATATAACTCAGTTACTGCTCCATGTATTAGGGATAAAGTGTGGCAGTCGTATGCTTTGTTGTTAAGGAACCAGCCTTGCGACCTGAAGGTTCCTAGTTTGATTCCTTATAGTGTGTGAACTCCAAAAACAATTCCGAGTATAAATGAATGGTCACATGTGGATGTATAAACAGAACAAAGTTTTGATGTGTAAAAAGGATAATTTAAGTGTTGTGTTATCAAAAATGATAACTACGCTCATGTTCTGTAATGTTACCATTTACAAATGTTTTTGTGATTATAAAGGGTCGTCCACATATTGAACTCAATGATGACCTTTTATTGTCAACACATTTGAACTGAAAGAACAAATATATGGACTATAAACTATATATATAGTTTCAAATTAGATTCTGTAAGTGTGGGCACCTGTGATGGACTGCAACATGTCGACCCTTAAAACTTTAAACACTAGAATAAACTCTCCCACATCTTAACCAGTATAATCAAATTAGAAAACAAATAAATGATTGAACAAAATGTGAACATCAATAGATATTAATGACAAAAAGCACGTAGTTAGTGACTAAAACAGTCGACCAGATGTTTGGAGTTCCATGGTCCAGCATTGTTGTCCAGAAACTGCTGGTTCACAATAGCTTTGGCCTTTTGATACAAATGAGCAGCCACCTGAAATAAAATTGTATTATTTTAGTTTCGTATGTTTTAAACATTTGTCATATTCACAAGAATAATGTGCAGCATGCAATATATATGTACTGTTGTAAAAAGCGCTATATAAATAAATTACTTGAACTTGAATATATGCACATTTTTTATAACAGTGAAACTTTCACATTAAAAAAATTTGTTAACCTAATTTATCTTCTAAATGTGACTCATACTTTATCATATACAATGAACACCATTGCTCTGTTCCAGAAGACTTTAAAGTTTTTCCTTTATAGTGAAAAACAAAGTGTAAATAAAGTTTTAAAAGCTGGCACTTTTAAGTTAGTCATTCAATCATTATCTCCCGCTTTATCCTCTATTAGAGTCGCGGTGGGGTTCCCCATGCCCATCCAGGGGAGAACGTCTTGGGCGCTGGGAAAATAGACCCAGGACAGGGCACCAATCCATCGCTGGGCACTTTTAAGTTAGTATTAAAGCTTAAATACTAACAGTTTTTAAATTTGTGAGAATTGGAAATAGTTTATTATCAAATGTACGTTTGAAAAAAAACAAACATTTTTCTCAGGAAAGTTTTGTGCATTTGAATTTAGATGAAAAAAGACAACAGGAAACTAAAAATAAATAGAAAACAGATGTGTTAGTCTGTAATTGTAAAACTACAAAGTCTATATGATAAGTGAAGAAAATGGTCAATGGAGGAAGAAGGCAATGTTTCCAAATTTTATTTACTGGTACTGTACAGTATATACTTACAAAAGAGCATAGCATTTCAATATAAGTGTAAAAGAGTACAACAGCATAGTAAATCAGTGTTTACAACTCCTTTATTAAAATAAAACATTTGTTCTGTCCAATTACCACTGACGTCCACTTATATTCTGTTTTATTCTGCCTTGATAAAGCTTAAGGTATGTTCAATACCTTGGCCTTTTGGTAGACAGACATGGTCAGAAGCTCCTGATGATCCGAAAGTGCTGCCACTTTCCTGAAGCTGTGGAACATGGCTCTTTTGCATAGTCTACTGGAAAAGCCAATCCCACTAACAAATGGAGACCTGAAAGATAAAATAATAAAAAACTATGTTGGCAGGACTGACCTTTGAGTATTGTGATTTTGGTCTTTAAATCAGGTTTAGTCTCAGAAATAAAATTTAAAATGAAAATTACTTTAAAAATAAAAATTTTAAATAAAATTAATAAAAATTACTTCCGTTGAACACCTAAATATATTATAGGACCTATTATAATCTCCACGGTATCATTATTCATCAAGGTCAAACTGTGAACGAGTAGTTTAGTGAAAAATTAATCTATATGCAAAAATATTTACTATGCAAATTAAACAAAAGTGTCCACCTCTGGCTTTTTCAACCTTATTTGGTTAAATAACAGTTGGTTTTACTATTTTTAATCGATCGCTCATGATGAACTCTAATCATGCCAAAATGTGGAATAAGAAATTTTCTCATTGTTCATTCATTTGTGCAATACCTTACTGATTATCTTCATAGATTTGTATAATTATTTTAATTGTATGGCATAAAGTCAACCATAATTTAGATACAAAAAACTCTTTACCCACTAATGACCAGTCCCGTGGTACTGTCTAACACCTCAATGCTGGGGTCTCCCAGTGACCAATTAATGCTGATATCTTTGCAGTGGTCTGGAGTCAAAAGTGGCCCCACATGGTTTCCATTCTGGAAAAAAATGGGTGTTTGCTGGAACGGTGTAAACAGGATATCTTTCAGAGTATTTCCAAGGCACGTGTTGATTGTGTCTGACACTATATCTGAGTAGTGACTGGAGTCCCCTGAAATTCAAAGAAAAGAACAGAGATGCAGAAAGTATATGCTTAATAAAGCTTTCCTACAAACCTGTTAATACTTAGCAGGTGTAGTAGTAGGCAAATGCAAAGCTGACATTGGTTTATCTGAATGGTTACAGAGACAGCCTCATTTTAAAACAAAAAAAAATAAATAAATCAATAAAAAACATACACATCTCTCACCAATGACACCACTGGTGATATACAATGGTTTAATGAAGTGACTAAGCAATGCCCCCTGTACTCCAGTGACAGTCCAGCGAGTGAGTTTTGCACTGTCAGATATGCAGCAGATGCGGGCACACCAAACACTAAGAGGCAAAAATGCAGCTGGTACCAAGGAACCTTTAGCATGGTACTGCAGCTTCAATGATGAGTAGCCACTGCTCTGAGACTTCCTGCAATGTTAAATATTTTAATTATTATGAAGGCAAAGCAGAAAAAAAAAACCCTACTACATAATCATACAGATTAATTATACTCCATTTACTCACAGTGTAAATTGTGCTACACCTTTGGGAGTCTGGTTGGTGAAGAGGTGCAAATAAATCTTTGGTTTGAGCTGAAGCAGTTGCTCTGTGGGACTGCTCTGGAATATAGAGCGATCTCTAAGCTCTGGTAGATCAGAGTAGAACAGCATGAGCTGCTTATACAGGTACCTGATAAAAAAAAACACATGAAATCACATGAAATCAATGACATGTCAAACATTTTAGACATACAACAGGATAAATATTGTCATTATTGACACTTTAAAACATTTACATCATAAATTGTTCAGATTTATGCAGTGCTGCAACGAAGTGTAATATTATATAATGTTAAAACATACAGAACTTGTCACACTAGCAAAAATATTATTATAATTGGCCTTCAGAAAAAATAACTAATATTTTTTCATGAATAAAAAATAGAGTGGTGGCAAAGTGGTGCTAAAAAGGATAAATGAAATAATTCCAAGGGTAGTTGGTTAGTTACATACTTTTTGTGCAATGTTTGTATGTTCTTCCCGTGTTCGTGTGTGTACACAGACATGTTATTCAGGAAAACAAGAGATATATTTATCAAATAAATCATCTATTTTTAGATGAAAGTGTGGGGATGAGCTTGTTTCTGTGCGCTGGGTTATTCCAGCCTTTTGCCCAATGGGCTCCAACAGTTCCCAAAAAACTAATACTGTAATCTTATAATATGAAGAAACCTGTGATGTAAGTAGTTAAACACAGAACTGAGAATTTTTTTCTAGAGATATAGAAAATGACAAAAATGCTTTAAATCAATGAATAATCTGATAATAATATTACATTTAAGTGTATAGTCCAAGGCGGCACGGTGGCTTAGTGGTTAGCACGTTCGCCTCTCAGCGCTAGGGGTTCCCGGTTCGAATCCCTATCTGGGTGGAGTTTCCATGTTCTTCCCGTGTCTGCGTGGGTTTCCTCCGGGTTCTCCGGTTTCCTCCCACAGTCCAAAAACATGGATCAAGTCAATTGAATTCTCAAAATTGCCCCATATAGAGTGTGACTGTGTGAGTGAGTGTGTGCCCAGCGATGGATTGGCGCCCTGTCCTGGGTCTATCTGCCCAGCGCCTGAGATGTTCTCCCCTGGATGGGCATGGGGAACCCCACCGCGACCCTAATAGAGGATAAAGCGGGAGATAATGAATGAATGAATGTACAGTCCAACTTCAGCTTTTGGTTAGAATTAAATATAAATTCTATATAAATATAAATTCTTCAAATTGTCTTCAAATTTTTACCTTTTTAAAGCTCTGCGTGCAATGACAATGCCATGACAGTCATGGACAATAGAACCTGTATAATTCTGCCAGCCACTGAAGCAACTCTGTCCTGTTCCCATTGCAACCACCTCGTAATGCTCACAACACTGCCCTCTTGTGTCCATCATCTCTGATAAAGTTTTACAGATAATTAGAATGTCAGATGAGAAAGTCCTACACATTATACCCAACACAAGCATTAGTATTATTAGTCTCTTTTACACACATACCTCTCTCTAATATGAATGCAGCAAGGCTGCTTTTTGAACTTTGATATTCTGAACATTCTCTTAACATTTTGTCAAATTGTTCACTGCACAGGGCTGCAACTCGATTCTTGTGCCAGTCTGTGAAATGAACTGAAATGAAAAATTGGATGAAAGAATTGGATTAACTGATAAATGTAATTGTATATTTTGTGTACATGTTGATGTGCTAATTTATACTGATAAATAGTTAACAGACAAAAGTATCGGGACATTTCAGTCAACTCTATGCTTAAAATTTTGTGGCTGCAAATCTCATCCTGTTCGCCTCTCAGCGCTAGGGATTCCCGGTTCGAATCCACATCTGGGTGGAGTTTCCATGTTCTCCCCGTGTCCACGTGGGTTTCCTCTGGGTTCTCCGGTTTCCTCCCACAGCCCAAAAACATGGATCAAGTCAATTGAGTTCTCTAAATTGCCCCATATAGAGTGTGTCTGTGTGAGTGAGTGTGTGCCCAGCGATGGATTGGCACCCTGTCCTGGGTCTATCTGCCCAGCGCCCGAGACGTTCTCACCTGGATGGGCATGGGGAACCCCTGCGACCCTAATAGAGGATAAAGCGGATGATAATGAATGAATGAATAGAACAGAGAACAACCAACAAGGCCACTTATCCAATATCACTGGTTAACCTCTCCTGTGTGTTTATGCAGACCTGATTTAAAATCATGTATACAACATTTTCAAAACAGTAGAGGCTGCAAATGGCAGAGCTAATTAAGATGGGATGTCATAACAGCCATTGTAGGTGCAAAGTGTAGGTGTCCCAAAACTTTTGTCAATATAGTGTACCCTCTGTTTAAATGCTAGTTATAAGAAGTAATTCGATAATCCAAATAAGTATTTATAATTTAATATTTAAGTGTTGAAAATATAGTGACAGTAGTTAAGTAAATTATAAACCACCTACCTCCAGTCATATTCCCTCTCTTGGGGGAACTCTCAGCTTTACCATTGTGGGACATTGAAATGTTGTTCCACTCTGAAGTGTGACTTTTAAGTGTAGGGCAATCTATAGCGGAGTCATAATTATCCTTTATTAAGGTCAGTGGCTCCAATATGTGGTCAGTAGTCTGTGATTCAGGAAGCTCTGGAATGAGGGAGTCAGGGGACATAGATTTGGAGTCTGCGAGAGAGCTGGAAGTCTTTTCAACAAAAACAAGATGTTCTTCATTGATGGTCCGTTCTTGTTCCCAGGGAACATGCAACATAAGGGAGGCAGCGATTCGGGGCTGGCGTTTCCCTTCTCCAAGGGAATTCATTTCCAACAAGGTAATTCTACAGAATTAGAATGAAAATGCTGATAACTTAATAAGCATGACATGAGCATCATAACAATCATTTAAACTTTATGCACACAATCTAAACAGTAAACAGATGTTTAATTCCACCTGTCTTATTCTAAGCCCAAGATCACCAATAAAACATGCACAATATGCAGAAAAAGCAGGTAGGACTACAGTCTGCTACAAAGTGGATTTAAATGGTAGGTGAACCAACGAAATGCACAATTCATGTACAAACAATGAGGTCTATCTATCTATCTCTATATCTATATATCCGTCCATCCATTATCTTCCGCTTTATTCCATAATAGGGTCACGGGGGGTTCCCCATGCCCATGGCGCTGGGCAGATACACCCAGGACAGGGCACCAATCTACTGCTGGGCACACACACAAACACACTCTATATGGGGCAATTTGGAGAACTCAATTAACTTGATCCATGTTTTTGGACTGTGGGAGGAAACCAGAAACCAGAGAACCCGGAGGAAACCCACGCGGACACGGGGAGAACATGGAAACTCAACCCAGATGGGGATTCGAACCGGGAATCCCTAGCGCTGAGAGGCGAACGTGCTAACCACTAAGCCATCATGCCGCCCTTATCTATCTATCTATCTATCTATATCTATATCTCTATATATCTATATATCTATATATATATATATATATATATATATATATATATATATATATATACAAAGTTACCAGTAAATGTATATATGGTAAATGTTTTACTTGTTTAAGAAACTCAATGATTATGTCTATCCATGTTTACGATCAGCATCATGTGAACTTTCTGTACAATTTTGTGACATTGATAATAAACAAATATAAAGTAATAGAGAGCACAAAGCCACAGAACCATGATGAAGTGATCTATTTTGCCTACAGTGCTTACACTTTGTCCCCTACATTTAAATTCATCCATGCAGTGAAGCACACACATATACACACATGATCACACATGTACGGAGCGGTGGGCATCCCTGTATACACTGCCCAGGGAGCAATTGGGGAAAGGTGCACTTCAGCCATAGTACTTGTTGGGACCGAATATCAAACCGGGGACTTTCAGGTCAAAAGGGTGGTTACCTACGACTATGACTGCCCCAAAACAGAGAAGATATCCTTAAGGATATTCTCCTATCAGGGGTTCCTCCCACTGTCCCAAAACATGGACTCATGAAATGGCTGCTCTAAATTGCATATAGTGTGCATCTATAGCAATAGATCGGAATTATTTCCTGGATATATAGAATCCCCGTGACCTTACTATATTTAAGCTGAAGATAATAAGATGGGATCCTTCACAAAATAAATAACTAGTATATTTAAAACAAAATTTCGCCAAACAGTAGGTGACAACAGAAAAGCATAGTAAATGTATCCCAATCATGGTACATCTTTGTTTAGAAACAATTGAACAGTAATAAAACAAAGTTTGCTTTAACGTGAGGAAATAAGTATACTTTTTTGAGGTAGCAATTGGGAGGGTTAGAAACGACTTACGACTAAAAATGCTCCCTCACTAACAGTTTTTTCTTTCTTTGAGGACATTGATTTTTTTATAAATAGAATTGTTCTTAGGCAAAACAAGCCAAAAAAGGATATTCACACACCCTACAGTATCGATCCTTTGTTACGCAAATTGTTCAATCCATGCGTTGGTATCGATATTATCGATATTTGTATTGATCCGCACAGCTCTACCCTGTATACACTGTCCAGGGAGCAATTGGGGAAAGGTGCACTTCAGCCATAGTACTTGTTGGGACCGAATATCAAACCGGGGACCTTCAGGTCAAAAGGGTGGTTACCTACGACTATGACTGCCCCAAAACAGAGAAGATTTGTTAATACAAATCCTTAAGGATATTCTCCCTCAGGGGTTCCTCCCACTGTCCAAAAACATGGACTCAAGGTGAAATGGCTGCTCTAAATTGCCCCATATAGTGTGCATCTATAGCAATAGATTGGAATTATTTCCTGGATGGATATAGGGAATCCCCGTGACCTTACTAGAGGATTAAGCTGAAGATAATAAGATGGGATCCTTCACAAAATAAATAACTGCAAATTAAAATGATTTAAAACAAAATTGGATGCAACAAATGTAACAAGTTTATATAATTATGTGTGTGCAATTAATGGCCCAACAGAGAAAGCATCGGCTTTTAGTAAATAATTTATCGTTCCTTTTTAGCATAATAATATTATGCTAGGGCGACACATTGGCTTAGTGGTTAGCACGTTCGCCTCTCCGAGATGGGGATTAAGGTTCGAATCCCAATCTGGGTGGAGTCCAAGTTCTCCTGTGACGTGGGTATCCTCCCACAGTCCAAAACACATGGATTCAAGGTAAATGAAATGCTCCAATTTGCCCCATATAATGTTTGTCTGGAGAATTAAGAGGAAGATCACGAATGAATATTACACTACGAATTCGTAGTCTAGGGCTGCATGGTGGCTTAGTGGTCAGCACTTTCACCTCTCAGCACTAGGGATTCCTGGTTCGACTGTGGACCATCTGGGTGGAGTTTCCATGTTCTCCCCTTGTCGGCGTGGGTTTCCTCCGGGTTCCTCCCACAGTCCAAAAACATGGATCAATTGAATTCTCCAAATTGCCCCATATAGAGTGGGTCTGTGTGAGTGAGTGTGTGCCCAGCGATAGATTGGCGCCCTGTCCTGGGTGTATCTGGCCAGCGCCCGAAACGTTCTCCCCTGAATGGGCATGGGCATGGGCATGGGCAACCCCCCCCCCCCTCTCGGACATTAGGTCTAAACGAGTGTTTTTAAAAGCCACGTGTAAAACGTGTTACCAAAAAATGGAGAGCGTGAGAGTTTACACGTGCACGATCAAGCCATTAAACCATTTTACAATAAACATGACCGACTTTAGACCAACTATACACCTAGGTATAACCACTAAATTACTTTTAATGTCCTAAATACAAAATATACAAAATAAACTCGGGTTTGGTTGCGCCAATTCGTTAATTCAGCAATGACAGCAGATTAAAACGGATTACAAACACAAAGTAACTTCATACTACTTCATACAAACGAATGCAAATATGATATAATGTTTGATTATGAACGATCTTTACCAGCAGAACTACTGATTCTCTCAGACGGACAGTCAAACCTCGGAGTCGAGATGATTACAAAAGGAGTCGAATGTATGAGTGGCACGTGGAGTACGTACAACTCGATTCGTTTGAAATTTTGGAGTCGACTCCAAAAAGCAACATAATGTAGTTTTATTCAGGGGCGTTTTTAGAGTTTAGAAACATCAGGGGCTTTAGCTCAGATCCCTTATTTCCCCCTCTGTTCTCTTTAAAAATTGCCCTTTCATGAGTGTATTTATCCATTTTTCAAACTGTTGCTTCATCATTTATTAGTTATAAATTAAATAATATGAAATATGTCTGTCAGCAGTGGAGAGCACATTCAGTTGTAATAAATTATGGTTTTGGCTGAAAATGTTTGAATAAATGAACCTGAGCTTCGGCAGAAAAGCATGAATCTGTTTTACGAGTCAGTCGCAGATGAGACAGTTTAACATGGTTTTGCTTTGAAATACCGTAACTTTGCGACAGTTTGCGCCTTCAGGAAAATTCTGACGGTTTATGAAAGCTGAGAAGCTGCTCTTTACAGCCAACATACAGTTATTACGGTAACTTTACTCCCGATACTGGCGGAAAAAATGTCTCCCTCAAACACACACACACACACACACACACACACACACACACACACACACACACACACACACACACACACACACACACACACACACACACACACACACACAAAGTTTGGAAGCACAAACAGCAGACGGTGACTCCATCGTTCGGTCCCGCTGCTGGGGGAGAGGCTGCAGAGAAAGCTGCTCTCATTTGATTCGGGGCTACTGACAAAACAAGTACAGGTCTAACGACGCCCCTGGTTTTAAGTTTTGTTATGTTTTTAGTATTTCATTTATTGAAATATAATTGTACAATCATTCATTCATTATCTCCCGCTTTATCCTCTATTAGGGTCGCGGTGTAGTTCCCCATGCCCATCCAGGGGAGAACGTTTCGGGCGCTGGGCAGATAGACCCAGGACAGGGCGCCAATCCATCGCTGGGCACACACTCACTCACACAGACATGCATGCATACACACTCTATATGGGGGAATTTGGAGAACTTAATTAACTTGATCCATGTTTTTGGACAGTGGGAGGAAACCGGAGAACCCGGAGGAAACCCATGCAGACACGGGGAGAACATGGAAACTCCACCCAGATGGGGATTCGAACCAGGAATCCCTAGCGCTGAGAGGCGAACGTGCTAACCACTAAGCCACCGTGCCGTCATAATTGTACATACGAAGAAAAAAAAAATATATATGGTATAATATATTATAAATGAATACATGAAAACACATTAAAATTAACAGTCATTTATTCATTCATTATCTCCCGCTTTATCCTCTATTAGGGTCGCGGGGGGGTTCCCCATGCACATCCAGGGGAGAACGTCTCGGGCGCTGGGCAGATAGACCCAGGACAGGACGCCAATCCATCGCTGGGCACACACTCACACAAACAGACACACTCTATATGGGGCAATTTTGAGAATTCAATTGACTTGATCCATGTTTTTGGACTGTGGGAGGAAACCGGAGAACCCGGAGGAAACCCATGCAGACACGGGGAGAACATGGAAACTCCACCCAGATGGGGATTCGAACCGGGAATCCCTAGCGCTGATAGACGAACGTGCTAACCACTAAGCCACCGTGCCGCCTAACTGTCATTTATTCACTCATTCATTATCACCCGCTTTATCCTCTATTAGGGTCACGGTGGGGTTCCTCATGCCCATCCAGGGGAGAACGTTTCAGGCGCTGGGCAGATACGCCCAGGACAGGACGCCAATCCACCGCTGGGCACACACTCACTCACACAGACACACTCTATATGGGGCAATTTGGAGAATTCAATTGACTTGATCCATGTTTTTGGACTGTGGGAGGAAACCGGAGAACCCGGAGGAATCCCACGCGGACACGGGGAGAACATGGAAACTCCACCCAGATGGGGATTCGAACCGGGAATCCCTAGTGCTGAGAGGAGACCGTGCTGACCACCGTTCTCCCCGTGTGTGCGTGGGTTTCCTCCGGGTTCTCCGGTTTCCTCCCACAGTCCAAAAACATGGATAAAGTCATTTGAATCCTCAAAATTGCCCCATATAGAGTGTGTCTGTGTGAGTGAGTGTGTGCCCAGCGATGGATTGACGCCCTGTCTATCTGCCCAGCGCCCGAGATGTTCTCCCCTGGATGGGCATGGGGAACCCTAATAGAGGGAGATAATGAATGAACGAATGAATGGAATCGGCTCTTGAAATCGATTCATAACGAGTTCAAATGCCTTCGGCGTTGTCTTAAGTCCTATTGGCTGCAGCTCCTTGTCAATCATCAATAGCGGCGAACCCATTCACACTTCCGCTGTTGAACAGAGCGGTGGCGCCAAATTTGGAAGCGTTCGTTCAGAGTTGGCGGGAGGTGAAGCAGAGCAGCGGCGGCGCGCGGCGGGCTAATTCTGCACTGATCTGATTCCTGATCATAGATTAAACAAGAGAAGCCAAAAGTCGAAGCTAAATGGAGGAATTCGTGGTTTATGCCGTGTTCGGAGCGCAGGATCCGCCTGCGCAGGTTGTGAGGTAAGTCAGTTCGCACCGTTTACAGAAGATAAGATTAAAACTCAGATGCTACTCGTGTTTACGTGTCTACTTTAACGCACGTTGTTACTTTTGTGAATTTCGACCCCCTCCCTCCATCTGATGGTGTAATTATAGATGGAGTTATAGATAAATAAAACGCAGCGAGATGTCTGAATGTTCATTCATTCATTATCTCCCGCTTTATCCTCTATTAGGGTCGCGGTGGGGTTCCCCATGCCCATCCAGGGGAGAACGTCTCAGGCGCTGGGCAGATATACCCAGGACAGGGCGCCAATCTATCGCTGGGCACACACTCACTCACACAAACACACTCTATATGGGGCAATTTGGAGAATTCAATTGACTTGATCCATGTTTTTGGACTGTGGGAGGAAACCGGAGAACCCGGAGGAAACCCACGCAGACACGGGGAGAACATGGAAACTCCACCCAGATGGGGATTCGAACCGGGAATCCCTAGCGCTGAGAGGCGAACGTGCTAACCACTAAGCCACCGTGCCGCCATGTGTATATATTTGTGTGTGTGTGTGTGTGAATACAGTACCATAAAAATTTTTGGAGCACATCTATTGACACTTCCAGTCCAGTAAAAAAGCTTATGGACTAATTAACAAGTTTACTGTGTGTGTCTATATATATATGTATATATATATTCATCCATTATCTTCCGCTTGTCCGGGGTTCGGGTCTCGGGGGCAGCAACCGAAGTAGGGAGACCCAGACCTCCCTCACCCCAGCCACCTCCACCAGCTCCACTGGGGGAACCCCGAGGCATTCCCAGACCAGCTGAAAGATAATCCCTCCAGCGTGTCCTGGGTCTTCCCCGGGGTCTCCTCCCAGCTGGACTTGCCTGGAACACCTCCCTAGGAAGGCGCCCAGGAGGCATCCTTACCAGATGCCCGAACCACCTCAACCGGCTCCTTTCGATGCGGAGGAGTAGCGGCTCCACTCTGAGTCTCTCCCGGATGACCGAGCCCCTCACCCTATCTCTAAGGGAGAGCCCAGCCACCCTGCGGAGAAAACCCATTTTGGCCGCTTGTATTCGCGATCTTCTTCTTTCGGTCATTACCCAAAGCTCATGACCATAGGTGAGGGTCGGAACGTAGATCGACTGGTAAATCGAGAGCCTTGCCTCATGGCTCAGCTCCTTCTTTACCACAACAGACCTGTATAGGGTCCTCATCACTGCTGACCCCGCGCTGATCCGTCTGTCAAGCTTCATCGTCCCATTACTCGTGAACAAGACCCGAGATACTTAAACTCCTCCACTTGAGGCAAGATCTGATCCCTATAATAATGATAATATATATTAATATAATATAATATAGTGTGTGTGTGTGATGTGATGTATGAATACAAAACCATACAAAAGTTTTGGAACACATCTACTGACACTTCCAGTCCAGTGAATAAGCTTATGGACTTATTAACAAGCTTAAAAACACAATGGAATAAAAGTCTTCTATACTCAAGATTCAAAAATTGAAATATTTGTTACATCACTTTACGCCATGAAGTAGTTAAAGGAATGGTTCCTTAGTGTGTCTCACCAACTGTAAAACATAGAGAAGGAAGTGTTGTGATCTAGAGTTGATAAATTGCACAGGGTGACTGGCACCCACACTTGTGGTCAACATAATTGGCAAGTTTCAATTGGTAATTTTTTTTTAATGTTGTTTATTTGGTCTTTTGGTTTAATGTTTTAATAGCATCTTCATTTACCATCAACAAAAACGTTATCCTGTAAACATACATGCAGTTATGTCTAAAAAGAAATATAGAATAAACATAGTTTATGACACAGACATGCACAAAGGCCCTCTATTCTAATACTTGATTGCACAACTTCTGGCAACTGCCTGTCAAAATTCTTGCATGTGTTTGTTGGTAGTTTCTTTACCTTTACCACTGATGTTTTCTCAAGCTCTTGAATGGTTGCCAAGCTCATTATCTCAACGACAGTTTCAGTTCTCTCCAAATTTTTAAAACTGGATTAAGATCAATTCTCATCGATGTCTAGTCTTTATCTTCTTGCCTGCATTTGGATTTGTGTTTTTGGGTCATCTTGATGATGGACTTTTTTTCCCCCCCATTTGCTGACATGTTTTTCTAAACTGTGTTCTTTAGTCTTGCTAAACCTTGGAGTAAATCTACAATAAGGGCAGGCGTCCAGCAGATTGTTCTCTTCACCAAAGGCAAATGGGGAAAATGTGACAGTGTTTCAGTCGAACTCAACGATGAAAACGATGCTCTTATTGTTCTTGGCAAATTAACACCATTTAACAAGTAAGCCTACCTCTTTAAGTGCATTTGTATTTTAAAGTAATTATTGAAAAAGGTCCTTATTAAATATTTTTGTCCACTCAGATGCATTTCATGGGAGTTGGAGGAAGATGGTGTGTGGTCAGAACAGGCAACCTTAACAGTCAGCCTTGGGGGAGTGAGTCACCTGTGGAATTGTTACTTTTTCCTCCCTCTATATTTAAGGGCATTCATTTGTAGTAATCTTGGAACTGTGTCTCTCAGGTTAAACCGGAGTTGCTTGATCCAGCACTTACCCTTGCACACAAGGAGTGCACTCCAGAGGTATGATGTTATGCAGATGTATGTGAACTGTATATGTAATAATTGTATTTTACTAAGTAAAATGTTAATCTTTGGAGATGAACCTTTCAAACTCTTGCTTTTAGGGTGTATTTATTAAATATTTAAAATTCTACCTGATGACTAAAAATAGCTAATTTAAAATAATTCTCCAAGTTGTGCACCACTGATGGAAACAGAATTTGTCTTATTTGTTTATAAGATATCGTTAAAACTGTTATCCACTGATTTGTTTGTACATATACACAGGATATTTTAATAACTAAACAAAGGCTTTTATTGATACCATTTATTACAGCGAAGCCTCTGTTTTTGTTGCTAATCCATCCACAAACAGTGGAATCCAAAATCGATAAAAACTGAGGCATTCAAAGGATTAAAAGGCATTTCCGTTTAAATCAATGTAAACCCAACTAATTTGTTCTAGAGATTAAAATACAAACCAAAAACACATTTTATAAAGAATAAATGTGATGTTTAATACTGAAAACAGAATAAAGGACTAATTACAGAACAAAGAAATCATATACAGTACACAATATTTTATAATTATTTTAGTACAAAAGAAAAATATAAAAGTATAATGTAAGTAGTAAATGAACACTTTTCTCGCAATCTAACTTTTTTATTGATCCAAATTTAATAATAACTTATCTTTAATCACTGTTCTGTAAGTGCACCAAATGGAACTTATCATGGACGGCAACTTTTCAAACATACAGCCGATTTCAGCAATCTTTATGCCCCTCCTTTAACTCGGTTGTGTTTAGTCATTTTGTCCCATGATGAAGCTAAAAGTTAGGTGTTAACTTTACATTTTATTAGCAAGGGAAACTTAACGGGGACAATGGGATTTGTTCACATCACGTGAGCACCCAGATGAAATAAGTGGTGAAAACGGAGACCAAACCCCAAATCGGGTGATCTCCAAAATGAATGAAAGCAGAGGTTCCAATTGTATTATATAATCTTAATAGTTTTGTATAAAACCTCATGTTGATCCGCTCCTTTTAATCAATTACTTTTCATAATTCTACTGCTTTAGAGTAATACTTCAGCAGTTGCTGCTCGGAATGGGATTGGCAAGAGAAAGCGCTCCCATGGGGAGAAGGAAATTGATGGAGATGTTAAAGAAAAGGAGAATATTTGCCCAAACACCTCAGAAAAGATAACACCACAGCGGCGAGGAAAGAATATTTCACGCACAGGACAAACACGCTTGTTCCAGGAAAAAGAAGGACAAAGCACCACATGTACTGCCCAAAACCCAAAGACTAAAGGCAAGCAAACCAAAACCCCCACACAGTCTGGTAAGTGAGTCTGCTTTCTGTATGAAGGGCATCGTTTGGTTTGACTTGCAAAACTAAACATTTCTGTAAAAAAAAATAAAAAATGAATCACTTAATGTTTATCATCCCATTTTCTTAAGCTCCTACAGCTGGTCCATCTAATCGATGGGGACAAACCCTTTGTCCAATTGACCCACAGACTGCCATTCTTATTGGAGGACAGGGTGCCAAAATGCAGTTTTGCAAAGATCCAATTTGGAAGTTGTGCACTGGTGAGTTTTCTTTCTCTGGTTGATTACTTTTTGTGTTTTACTTATAAAGAAAACATTTGAATAGAAATCCCAGGTCCACTGAAGTTACCAGTGTGGGTCCTTGAGCAAGACCCTTAACCCTCATTGCTCCAGGGATGTTGTGATTTAACTCTGTGCTCACCTTGTGTGTCGCTTTGAATAAAAGCATCTGCTACATGACCAAATGTAAATGAATAATTAATGTTTTCAAACACAACCTCCTCCCCCTTCCCCAATCTTCAAGAGGACTTTTCTTGGGTCCCAGCTGAAACTCTGGCAGAAGGTCCAACACCTGAGGCTCGGATGGGCCACACAGCAACCTATGATCCTGAGTCAAAACGGATCTTTGTGTTTGGGGGTTCCAAGCATAAGAAGTGGTTTAATGATGTCCATATTCTAGACACACAGAGTTGGCGCTGGACTATGGTTGAGGTTAGTGTCATATTTTAATTACTTCAGTCAAAACAATTTAAGTTGTATTGGTTGAACTGTGATTAAATGCTCATTTGGTCATATGGTTATATTTGTGTTGTTTAGGCACAAGGTAAAGTTCCCCCTCTGGCCTACCACAGCAGCACCCTGTTCAGAGGGGAGCTTTTTGTTTTTGGAGGGGTGTTTCCACGCCCCCACCCTGAACCTGATGGCTGCAGTGACTCTCTCTACATCTTTAACCCTGAAATGGCCATTTGGTATCAACCTATTGTTAATGGAGAAAAGCCCACACCACGGTCTGGGTGAGTGGACATTATAGAAAGTAAACGATGGAATAGGATCAATAAAACATTCCTCTAGATCATAACTGTTTGTAAATGGGTGAATTGTGTTTTATGATATTACAATTTATTTTTTATGACTGGAATTGCTTAATAATGCTCTTTATTTTTATTGTTTTAATTCCTTTACAGACATTCTGCATGTGTAATGCAGGGGAAGATCTTCTTTTTTGGTGGTTGGGACACTCCTATCTGTTTCAATGACATGTTTATGTTGGATTTGTGTAAGAACCTTGTTTAAACTTATTATTATTCATTATCTTCCGCTTTATCCTATATCAGGGTCGCGGGGGGGGTTCCCCATGCCCATCCAGGGGAGAACGTTTCGGGTGCTGAGCAGATACACCCAGGACAGGGCGCCAATCTATCGCTGGGCTCACACACACACTCTATATGGGGCAATTTGGAGAACTCAATTGACTTCATCCATGTTTTTGGACTTTGAGAGAAACCCGGAGAACCCGGCGGAAACCCACGCGGACACAGGGAGAACATGGAAACTCCACCCAGATGGGGATTCGAACCGGGAATCCTTAGTGCTGAGAGGCGAACGTGCTAACCACTAAGCCACCGTGCCACCCCAAAGCAAACACATAATTAAAAATAATATACATTTTCATTGCCCCTTATTATTATCATTATTATTATTATAAAAGCACTTGCCAGAGAAAATCTCTTTGCCCGTGCAGTTGACATTGGGGGGGGGGGGGGAATCACAAAATAGTGATCTAAGGGATCAGCATATCAAGGAAAAACATGCAAAATTGAATTTTATACATTAAATCTTACACTAATCAATAAGGGTTTTAGCCTTCATGTTTTTTGCTTTTGCTTATTTAATGTCCAGTTTAACTGTAATTATTTTTTGCTTACTGTATGAGCCCAGATATTTAAAGAGAATTTTTTTTTTTTTGCAAATTTAGTAAGATTAATCCATAGGATTATGATCCCACAATGGAAAATCCTTTTGATTCAGCATAAATCCAGCCGAGAGACGGATAATGATTAAGACTGTTCAATAATTAAAATGACCATTCTGAATAATTTAGATTTCCTGTTCATCTAACTTGGAAGGGCTTCCCTGTTTTAGGCTTGATGGAGTTTTCAGCTGTGCAGACAAGTGGATCAATTCCCTCACCACGGAGGTACTTTCAGTATTGATTAATGTTAATGTTTTACATTCTGTTTCATGATTGAGTTTTGTTACTATGATTTGATGATACTTGGTTTCTGAGTGTGTTTGATGTCACTTTTTCTCCCTGTTGCCGCCATGTGTCTGACCTCGTTTACAGCTGGCATGGTTGTGCTGCATTGTCTGATTCACGATTTTTGATTCACGGAGGCTACAATGGAAATTCTGCATTAAGTGACACTTTCATCTTCAACACAGGTACAAAAAAAGATCTATTGTTGCTTTTCTTTCTTAAGACCCACATGCCTTATTAGAATTTATATGCTTTAGGCTCTTTCTTCAAATTAGTTTCCAAGTAAGTTATCTGAATTAATCACTGGAATCTAATAGCAAGGTACATCACCCCCACAGCTGATGAGCCTTTGGATCTCCGACAGAAGGGAGAGAAAGGTTGGATAACGACTGCAGGAAAAATAATTTTCAACATTTTTGTATAGTTATTTTGGTAAACATAAGTTTATTTACGAAAGCTTTTTTCATATTGCTGGCAGTACCATATTTTCCGGACTATAAGGCGCACCTAAAAGCCTAAAATTTTCCCAGAAATCGGACGTGTGCCTTATAATCCGGTGCGCCTTATACGTGTACTGAGTTCCAAAATCTATAAAAGTATTGTTGTGCGACCGGGAGTTTTTTTTTTTCCACACATCACCGTCACTGCTTAAATAACAAAGTGAAGAAAATTAATTCAGAGCTTGCCGTCATTCCGGGAGGATTAAATAAAGAACTCCAACCGCTGGACATTGGTGTAAACAGGGCGTTTAAAGTAAAGTTGCGGGCGGCGTGGGAGCGATGGATGATAGACGGCGAACACACGTTTACTAAAACTCGGGAGGCGGCGTCGGGGCGAGTTACGCCAGCGTCTGTGAATGGATTGTGGAAGCCTGGGCTAAGCTTTCTGCTGTAACCGTTGTCCAAGCTTTCGCGAAAGCCGGCATCGTTGCTGAACAGCCGCCTGGCGACGAGACTGACTCGGACATTGATAGTGAAATTGCGTAGCTTTTTAATTCAGACACAGAATAGGACTTTGATGGATTTGTGGGAGAAGAGTGATTAAAAATAATGTGTTTTGTCAAGTAGTAGAATAAACTTCAATTATAAATCAGCGTTTTGCATCCTTTACTTTTCTTGTAGATCGTATGTTTTAGCAAGTGCCTTATAATACGGTGCCGTACAGAAATAGAGTCCCTAATTGAGACTGCGCCTTATAGTACGGTGCGCCTTATACGTGGGTCAAATACAGAAATGGACCCCGTAATTCAGACTGCGCCTTATAATACGGTGTGCCTTATTGTCTGGAAAATACGGTAGTAAAAATTTGAGGTTTACACTCACTTTGCCTCATAATTACATTATAAAACTATATTGTGATTGCTGGCTTATTTGTTTTGTCTTTATAAAGGATCAGCTTTGTTGGTATAAAAGAAAAAAAATACTCATCTTCATTTAAACATACCACTGTTATTTGTCAGACTTTATTTGCTATGACAGGTATTTTTTATTTTTTTTACTTTTGCTTTACCCATTTGGTTTTCTTTAGATGCAATAGATTAGTATTCAGTATATAATGTGATGAAATTTAATAGGTTATAAATATTTAAAGTTTTAATGTGTGTGCATCCACATTTATGCTTTGTTTTAATAGACACTAACAGCTGGACATCTTTAGTAATTGGTCAACTAAGTTCAACACCTAGAGCCGGACACTCCATTATTAGTATGACCACAGCATTCATGAAGGTAAATTTCTTATGCTGAAAAACATTATTCTACCTTTTACCTTACATTATGTTTAATTTAATATTTATATGGTCTGTGCTTTGCTCTCATGTATGTCTTATATTTACTGTTTTGTAACAGACTTCCACTGATGATGATGATGATGATTACACAATTTCTAAATCTGTGCCTCGGACTTTGCTTGTGTTTGGTGGTGGAGACAATGAAGGGAGCTTTTTCAATGACTTGATCTCAGTGCCAGTCCAGGAGTTGTGTGAATAAGAGAAATTGTTTCAAAAAAAAAAAGACTGTCTTAAGATTTCAAAAACTGTACATATTGCTTGTATTTCAGGTTTTTGTATTTCACTGGAAACCTAGTTCTGTATCAAATAGGACATGGTATTTTGAATGTAAAGCATGAGACAAAATATGTACAGGTCTGATGGTCATAGAAAACACCTGCAACTTTAGCTACTATGCTTTTTTTAATGAATACTCAGATTATATGGAAGCTTTACTATATAGACAAAGTATTTGGACACCTGCAGAAGCTTTTTCAAAATTCCATTTTAAGTTATACCCCCTTTTGCCAAGTGTAATGCCTTCAACTTAAAAAATAATAATAATTTTTTGGAAGTGCCTGAAGAATCTTTGTACATGCATCCAAAAGTGTGTTTGTAAGGTCTGACACTGACCTTTGTGTGCCTGGTTCACAATCCCTGTTTTAGTTAATTTACAAAGTAGTTAATTGGGTTAAAGTATAAAGTTTTTTTTTCACACCATACTTGCTCAACCATGGCTTAATAGATTTTTCTTTGTACACTGGGTCAGTCATGCTACAGCAGAGGTACCTTAGTTAAATTTTCCAAAATGTTGGAAGTGTATAGTTCACAAAAGTGCACTAATGAAAAATCCCTGATTTTAAGCGTGTCTGAATTCTGTTCATATTGTGTATTTTTGTTTTATCATAGCATATAACAGAACATGATGTGTGATTTTCATGTGATTATTTCTTTTATGAAGCTGTAAATAATTATTAAAGTCATAAAAACTGTATGTTAGCCTTTCTATTTTTCTATAGCTGAAAGCAGCCGTATGATGTTTTTACCCTAAACCCCTTAAAACAAGCCGAAGGGAGAGTGGCAAGGAAAAACTTCCTGGTGCTTTTGGTTGGTTTTTAAGGACAAAACCTTTTGAGGACCAAGGCTGTGAAGGACACATCCTCCTTTAGCGGTTTGTCAGTGTAATGATCTATTAACCTCTTTTAAAAATGTAATTAAAAATATTTTGCACTGAGCATCCTTATTTAGTTTTATATTAAGAAAATTTGTAACCATGCTTAATTTGCTGTAGCACAAGTATACGAACTGGGTTACAAGAGAATTTATAGGGTGATGGTGGGGAAAAAACATTTTCATTTATTATATATATATATATATATATATATATATATATGAAACCTGCAGAAGCTTTTAGTGGCATTCTTTATTATTATTACCACCCCTATATTAGCTTAAACTCTTTGTGTCTGGTAAAAAGATTGCAAATGCCATTTCACCAACTTCCTGTTATCTGATTGAGCTAAAACTGCACAGTTCATCGTCAATGACAACACATGAATCAATTAAAAAAAAATTACTAACTACAACTAGAGCGGCACGGTGGCTTAGTGGTTAGCACGTTCGCCTCTCAGCACTAGGGATTCCCGGTTCGAATCCCCATCTGGGTGGAGTTTCCATATTCTCCCCGTGTCCGCGTGGGTTTCCTCCGGGTTCTCCGGTTTCATCCCACAGTCAAAAAACATGGATCAAGTCAATTGAGTTCTCCAAATTGCCCCATATAGAGTGTGTCTGTGTGTGTGCCCAGCGAAAGATTGGCATCCTGTCCTGGGAGTATCTACCCAGTGCCTGAAATGCTCTCCTCTGGATGGGCACCACACCCCTAATATAGGATAAAGTGGAAGAAAATGGATGGACTAACTATAATTAAGTATTGGTAATTAATTAATTGTGTTTTCTATGGATAAACTGCCCATTTTCTACTCAATATTATACTTCACACGCAGAATTAATATAGATAGATAGATAAAGTAATTTAACACGATATATGACTGGGTGGCGGCACAGTGGCTTAGTGGTTAGCACGTTCGCCTCTCAGCGCTAGGGATTCCTGGTTCAAATCCTCATCTGGGTGGAGTTTCCATGTTCTTCCCGTGTCCGTGTGGGTTTCCTCCGGGTTCTCCGGTTTCCTCCCACAGTCCAAAACCATGGATCAAGTCAATTGAGTTCTCCAAATTGCCCCATATAGAGTGTGTCTGTGTGAATGAGGGTGTGCCCAGCGATAGATTGGGATAGGGTTGCGGGGGGTTCCCCATGCCCATCCAGGGGAGAACGTCTCGGGCACTGGGCAGATACACCCAGGACAGGGCGCCAACCCATCGCTGGGCATAACTATAATTATGTATTGGTAATTATCAATACTTAATTATAGTTATGCCCAGCGATGGGTTGGCGCCCTGTCCTGGGTGTATCTGCCCAGTGCCCGAGACGTTCTCCCCTGGATAATATATAGTGTAATATTGAGTAGAAAATGGGCAGTTTATCCATAGAAAACACAATTAATAATTAATTAATTGTGTTTTCTATGGATAAACTGCCCATTTTCTACTCAATATTATACTTCACACGCAGAATTAAGATAGATAGATAGATAGATAGATAGATAGATAGATAGATAGATAGATAGATAGATAGATAGATAGATAGATAGAGAAAGTAATTTAACACGATATATAATTTAACACGACTGGGTTTTCTGTTTGTTTTCAATTGGACACTGGACAATAAGAGTTTAAAGGCAATGTTTTACTGTGATATTAAAGTTATTTAGAGGGAGTCCTTCGAGTTGGTGCCACAGTGCAGTCTCATGAGGCCATGGCTTTTCAAACTGATTTCACAGATGAATAACACGATGTTAGAATATTGTTTGGAGATGTCGTGTCCCCTGTGCGCTGCAGCGTGGGTGTAGGCGGTGGTTAGTGATTAGGGAAGGACGCTTGGGGTCAGCCGCGGTCTGTAGTCTGTGGGGAGCCTCGGCTGGCTGCTGTAACCGGTGAGCTTAGGTTTAGCTTCGAGGTAACGAACTGATGTTTCCCGCCCCTCCACTGCGCGGCGGCCGGCCATGTTTGCTGGGTTTGTTCCGGTATTCCGCCTCAGTTCAGCCCTCCAGCGCTGAGCTCTGATCGGCCAGCTTACTCCCTCTGTAGAGAGCAGGGAAACGGGATGCGAGCAGGCGCGGGCAGTTATGGCTCTTTTCCCAGCCCGCGACTTTAACCGTGAAGGGTAGATCTTGCTCGGCGTCACCTCCGCGTCGTGTCGCTCGGGCGATCGGTCGTGCGGCAGAGCGGATTTGGACCGAACTGTGGAGGAATCTTTCGAGTTTTCGGGGATCTGGAGCGTCCGAAGGCTAACGGGCTAAGACTGGCTAGTGTTCGCCTCCGTTGGCCGATTGATTTGCCCACAGCCCGGAGACCTCGCCGCGCTTTAAACTCGCGATCACGCGTTTATTCCCGTTCACGCAGCGATCGAGGACGAACTGCTTTCTCTCCGTTCTTGCTTTTTTATCGTCAGCTTGATAGCTAGCTGGCTAGCTACCCGATCGGCCTGATATACTTGATATTAATTCGCAATCTTTTCGGAAAAGGGCTGAGGACGTTTGTTTTTAAGATTTCGCTTCGCCTTTCAGCGCTGTCGTGCTTTCGGTTGCTTCACAGTGAACTGAAGTTAACCTCAACTCTGATGGCGTGAGACTCCGGGCTGCTGAATCGCATCGAGCAGCTGAGAAATCGTGGCATTCGTTTACGGAAAGCGACACATCCAAGATGTCAGATGTTTAATTTAGTGGAGGTTCTGGTTTTGGGTGGAACGTGGTTGTTCTAGAACTTCTTGGCCGGGGACATGGACACGTCCGTTGACTGCTGTTGAACTTGTTGATCTGTGTGCGTGGCTCTCGGCTCTCGGCGCTCGCTGCTCGTTCAGATCACGATCCCGCAGTCTTTTATTTATTAGTGGCACATAAACCCGTATCAAAAGTGCCGAGGAAAGTCTTTAAATGTTTGGTGTACACTAAAAATTCAACTTCGGACCAGTTTTGAAGAGCCCCGAACCAAAAAATGTCAACCCGGACTCAAGGAACAGGAGTCATCGAAAATTCCGGCCAGGTGAGTTTTTATTTTATTATTTTATTTTATAACCTGTTTAAACTAATAATCCCATCGTGACACACGTGCTGAGGTTAATGCTGTTTTGTTACCATTGTAGGGCACCAACGAGAAATAGGTTAAAGTATTTAAAACAAAATAATGCACTTTTTGGTCATTTAGCAGATGCTTTTATCCAAAGCGACTTACAAGGTGAACACAGGGTTAATCATAACATCCCTGGAGCAATGAGGGTTAAGGGCCTTTCTCAAGGACCCACATTGGTAACTTCAGTGGATCTGGGATTTGAACCCACAACCATCAGATTGATAGCCCAACACCCTAACCACTGAGCTACCGCTCCCATGTACTTAATAAATATGCTAAACTCTGGATAACAACTAACCTAACAAGAACAACCTACAGCTGACTGCTAAATTATTTGAAACAAAGTATTTAAAACAAAATAATGTACTTTTTGGTCATTTAGCAGATGCTTTTATCCAAAGCGACTTACAAGGTGAACACAGGGTTAATCATAACATCCCTGGAGCAATGAGGGTGAAGGGTCTTGCTCAAGGACCCACATTGGTAACTTCAGTGGATCTGGGATTTGAACCCACAATCATCAGATTGATAGCCCAACACCCTAACCACTGAGCTACCACTCCCATGTACTTAATAAATATGCTAAACTCTGGACAACTACTAACAAGAACAACCTACAGCTGACTGCTAAATTATTTAAAACAAAGTATTTAAAACAAAATAATGTACTTTTTGGTCATTTAGCAGATGCTTTTATCCAAAGCGACTTACAAGGTGAACACAGGGTTAATCACAACATCCCTGGAGCAATGAGGGTTAAGGGCCTTTCTCAAGGACCCACATTGGTAACTTCAGTGGATCTGGGATTTGAACCCACAACCATCAGATTGATAGCCCAACACCCTAACCACTGAGCTACCGCTCCCATGTACTTAATAAATATGCTAAACTCTGGATAACAACTAACCTAACAAGAACAACCTACAGCTGACTGCTAAATTATTTGAAACAAAGTATTTAAAACAAAATAATGTACTTTTTGGTCATTTAGCAGATGCTTTTATCCAAAGCGACTTACAAGGTGAACACAGGGTTAATCATAACATCCCTGGAGCAATGAGGGTGAAGGGTCTTGCTCAAGGACCCACATTGGTAACTTCAGTGGATCTGGGATTTGAACCCACAATCATCAGATTGATAGCCCAACACCCTAACCACTGAGCTACCACTCCCATGTACTTAATAAATATGCTAAACTCTGGACAACTACTAACAAGAACAACCTACAGCTGACTGCTAAATTATTTAAAACAAAGTATTTAAAACAAAATAATGTACTTTTTGGTCATTTAGCAGATGCTTTTATCCAAAGCGACTTACAAGGTGAACACAGGGTTAATCACAACATCCCTGGAGCAATGAGGGTTAAGGGCCTTTCTCAAGGACTCACATTGGTAACTTCAGTGGACCTGAGATTTGAACCCACAACCATCAGATTGATAGCCCAACACCCTAACCACTGAGCTACCACTCCCATGTACTTAATAAATATGCTAAACTCTGGACAACTACTAACAACAACTAACCTCACAAGAACAACCTACAGCTGACTGCTAAATTGTTAAAATAATGAACCAAAATTAGCTTTAAAGCTGATAAACTAAGACAAAGAGCCGTGTTTGAAACACCACTTAGAAATTCCAAGTGCAATGGTATTGCTGACCAAAAGTGTCTGAACTGTAGCATTCCTTTGCCGGCGATATTTTTGAACACACTATTATAGGATTGTTTTAAGAAAGAAGCTGACGGAAAAGTATTTCTCAGTAAATGTGACTGTTTTTTCTATAAGATTGATTCCTGACACCTTTTTCATTTGTGGTTGATGCTAAACGTTTTGACATGGCAGCTATCAGATCAGAATGAAATGCAATTCAAAGAAAAAACTTATCATTGCTATTAACAGTCAATACAGTAAGTCAACACTGTTGGCGTTTAGTTTTAGATAACGCTGTGTATTTTAACAGGAAGAGACTCTAGTTTTCCACCAAACTTACTTGATCTAGAACTGGTTCTGCAATTTTCCCTTGATAAAAGGCTCATGCCCATGCCGGAAAGGTGGCAACGAAATGGCTCCACAAAATTGCTGGTTTAAATGTTGAAACCACTGATGTCGGTGGTGAATGAAGGGACTTCAGTGAGGAAAAAACATTTGCTATTGAAACTTAAATAAAAGCTGCTTTGCTGAAAGTGATCTTGAACGTATTAACTCCTCGAACAGCTAATGAACTTTGTCATGCAGAATTCTTGAAGTGAGGATTCAAATGTTACGTCATGTGACCCCAAGCGTGTATTTGCATTTTTTCTATTTTAAGCTCCTGAAGTTTGTTTTTAAATTACCCCAACTGCCCATATAACATATTTGGTTCTGAAACCTCTTAAAATATATTTTAGTATAATTTTTCATTAAGTCATACCAGTGACAAAAGGTTATAGTATCAGAATTTCCATCCATTAGCTTCCACTTTATCCTATATTAGGGTCGTGGGGGGGTTCCCCATGCCCATCCAGGGGAGAACATTTCGGGTGTTGGGCAGATACAGCCAGGACAGGGCGCCGTTCTATTGCTGGGCACACACACACTCACTCACTCACATAGACACACACTCTATATGGGGCAATTTGGAGAACTCAATTGACTTGATCCATGTTTTTGGACTGTGGGAGGAAACCGCAGAACCCGGAGGAAACCCACATGGATGGGGAGAACATGGAAACTCCACCCAGATGGGGATTCGAACCGGGAATCCCTAGTGCTGCGAGGCGAACGTGCTAACCACTAAGCCACCGTGCCGCCGTGTCTGAATTTAATTGGGTAAAATGGACTAACACTGAAGCGTATGCAAGTTTTACTAATTCCTATTATTCTTAAGCTTAGCCTTTATTGTGTAAATTTAAGCTTTACTTTGATTTCCCTGTAGTAACTCACCAGCTAACTTAACGTAAGTGTGGTTCACTGTGATCCTGTTGTTCCAAAAATTGTTTTAAAGTGTCTAACGATTTTGTTCTGTCATGTACAGATTGCATTCTGTACACAAACACTTGCTTGCACACTTTTCTTTTGAGCAGCAATTCATAGGTATTTGTCAGGGTATTGGCGTGTGGTGAAAGATGGTTTCACTATGAATGCCAACATTAGACATGCCATAGCACAGGTCTGTCTGTTCATATTCCATCTGATTTAAGATGCAAATTTCTGCCTCACCTCTTAAATATGTAATAAATATATTGTATAGTTGTATGTGTGTATGTATTTTTAACCCATTTACTTAAACTATTACTATATACAGGTTGAATGGTTTTTACACTATTTCTCAATCTTTTCAGCTACACATCCCATATAGTTACACTTTATACTCCTACAAATACAAAACTGTAGTCTATTCATTATGCTGTATGCTCCCTTCACTTTGTTTTTCACTAGCCAAGTCTACCATAGCACTATAACAAACAAGGCATTATTTGGCTGGTGGATGATGCTTGGCGCTTCTGTGCTATCAATGGCTTAGATGCCAACTAAAAACATCCAGCCATCAGCTTCCTGTATGTGCAGATAAAGGATTAGAGGATGACTAACACAAACTATACAGACCTTCTGTCTGAGTTTATATCTGTAAGGTAAAGCAATAACTGGCAGCTACTAAATGAAAACAAATCCCTATTTTCCTTTCCAAATGGGTGATGCTAAATCATGTAACAGTTTAATAGCTTTTTCACTTCAGATTATATGACAAGTAAAAGTGTGTTGACTTGTCAGATAAACTATTACAGACCAAGAAAATCTTTGATCTGGGTATTTCGACTAAAACAAATTTCCTTCTGTTTGGAGTTTGCATATTCTCTCCCTTTTTCTAGGTGGATTAACTTCAGGAGCTCTGTCTTTTTTTTTCAAAATCTAAAAAAAAATCCAGTAAGTGAACTGGCAAAACTAAAATACCATTTGATGTGCAAATATTGTAATAAAATGGGTTTTTATGTTTGTCCCGTGAGAGACTATTAACTGGTCACTAACGTTTCCATTTCTTTCTTTATCTGAGCAGGGTGGATAAGCTCTAGCACCCCCACACTCTATAATTTTACTTCTCTTAAAAAAGAAACAAACAGTTAAATGGACAATAATTGCATTAGTGAGCATAAATATTAATAAAGCAATAAAGACTTTGAAAGCTTTTGGTTATTGATTGATGGGATGAGGGTTGGAACCCTATGTCTGTCAAGTGGCCCCCGTTTAACCCTTTTCAGCCCATGTGAAATGGGTTCCATTGTGTTTGGCACTCTTAATTTTTTAGCAGTTTGTCATTTAAAATAATAATAATATTAATAATAGGTTAAAAAGCCCAAAGAATTTGTTCCCATCTCGAACCAAGGCATAATGGGTGTTTTGGGAGCAACTACTTTGTTGTAGACCACAGCTGGATGGCAGTCTGTTTATCTACAGTCATTCACAAAAGGCAGTTGCATTTTTTTTATTTGTTAAATGGACAAAGATGATGACATATTGTTAATGGATTACCAGGACACCTGAATGTTACTCATTGTCAAGAACTGTAGTATCCTACCATACCTGCACTTCAGAATGCATTCATACTGTAACCCTCCATTCATACTGTATTATTAGCTACCCTTCTCAGAGTAGCTAATAGTAGCTAATAATTCAAAAATAGTAGCTAATAATTCAAAATTTCTACTTACATGTCATTTTTTATACTTTTTACACACACACACACACACACACACACACACACACACACACACACACACACACACATATATATATATATATATATATATATATATATATATATATATATATATATATATTATATATATATATATATTCACTTATTAGATGGCTGAAAGGTTTTTTCTTTCATGTTTTCTGTAACTCTCAAGGCATAGTATTTGTGTTCATATTATCAGTGGTAAGTTCTTGCTAGTTTTTTGGATAATGGTAAACATTTGTAATAACAAGTGTTATACAATGGTGTGTATGGTAGGACTGCAAGAAAAAGGCCACAACTTCCAAATACAACATTACTTTTTATTGTTGGTTTGCTAAAAAAATTCATTGGCAAGCCAGAAAGTTGTGTGTTGGATTTTTTTGTTTATATAATTTCTAAAATACTGAATTAAACAACATACTTTTGATAAAAAAAAAAACAGGATATTGTGTACGTTTGTACACAACCTGTCAGACTGTGGAATTATTAGTCTTACCACCACAGATTGTTCTGTAACATTTTTCAACCCAATGAGAATCACCATTTTTCTGATATTCTTCGAAATCTTCTTTAATTAATTAGTTGTGGAGTTTAGAAATAAAACATTTTACCTGACTCGCATCTTTTTGTCATCCGATTGTTTTTATAAAATTTTACCTTTAAATTGTCTGCTCATTCTAAAGGTTTCCTTATTTATGTTATTTGCCGTCACATTATATTGGATAATTTTTTTTCTTATGAAATAAAGGACAAGGTCAAGTCCTTTGTTTTTGTTCTCTTTTAGTTTAATTTTAGCCCAAAAGTTTGTATGTTTGCAATACAGAAAATTGAGGTGCTCACTAACTTAAACGCATCGTTGTATATGTATAATGACATTATTTATTGTATGTTACTCATTGAAATAGACATTTTGATTATCTGCATTATAGGATTGTAGCCAGTTTGTATTTTAAAATAAATACAAGAGATTTATATATCACAGCATTTAGACTAAATTTTGAAGATGGCTGCATCGTCTGTAATTATAGCAGGTGATAAAAAGTAGTGTCATGAATTTCTGGAGCTTCTATGTTGATTGATTGCTGATGGTATTATGACTAAGTGAATAGTGTCTGATGGGAGGAAAGCAGCCTCTGTGCCGATTTAATGAAACAAGCGTTGTGGCCCTTTTCATCTTTATATTTCCTGAAATCCCACTCACAGAGCTCTCACTCCCACTTTAAGGCAGTCTTGAGCGTCTGCTTTAATAAAGGTTTAGAGTGAGAATGATGAGTCAGTGGTGTTAATCAAACAGCTGAAATGTGGGTGAGCCTCAGCTCCACATACATGAACTACTGTGGTGTCTGCCTGGAATACTGTATTGTACTTTATTCACACCTGAATCACACGTACCCACGAAAAAGAACTTTTCTGTTCATTTTCTGTAAAAATAAATAAATAAATAAATAGGGCGGCAAGGTGGCTTAGTGGTTAGCACATTCGCCTCTCAACGCTAGGGATTCCCGGTTCGAATCCCCATCTGGGTGGAGTTTCCATGTTCTCCCCGTGCCCGCGTGGGTTTCCTCCGGGTTCTCCGGTTTTCTCCCACAGTCCAAAAACTTGGATCAAGTCAATTGAGTTCTCCAAATTGCCCCATGTAGTGTGTGAGTGTGTGCCCAGCGATAGATTGGCGCCCTGTCCTGGGTGTGTCTGCCCAGCTCCCGAAACGTTCTCCCCTGGATGGGCATGGGGAACCCCACCGCGACCCTAATATAGGATAAAGCAGAAGATAATGAATGAATGAATGAATGAATAAAACTTTTTAGTCTTAAATCACTGTTACTATTCCTCAGGTACTGAGGGAGAGGTCAATGTTAATATAGACTTGAAGATAATTGAGGCCCAGTTTACATTTCCATTTGGTCATTAATTGACGCTTTTATCCAAAGCGACTTACCAGGTGAGCACAGGGTTAATCATAACATCCCTGGAGCAATGAGGGTTAAGGGTCTTGCTCAAGGACCCACATTGGTAACTTCAGTGGACCTGGGATTTGAATCCCCAACCTTCAGATTGATAGCCTAAAGCCCTAATCACTGAGCTACCGCTCCCAGTTTGCATAATTGTCGTACTCTACAACATAAGATATGCTAAAGATCGATTACCTTAAACTATGTGGAGTAAGCCTATTGCTGTTAAGGCTACATGATTTCATTTAATTACAGAAACAATTGTTTATTTGCTATTAAATCCAGAATATGTACTCATTTTTCTAGTCAATGACTGGTTTTGTATGGCCACCACTGACCAGATATTATTTAGAGGTTCTTTTTAATTAGACGTTAACAGGACAAGATTAATCAAACCAAATTTGTCTACCTGACTGTTGATTTTATGTAAATAAAGGGCAGTGCTAACACCAATGAAGAATAGAATATTTAATAACCAAGGTGTGCATCAGGTAACATGACACCAGATATAAGACATGAACTGTGTTTATATAATCATGATATCTGCTGAGATGGTAGCAGTGTACAGAGAAAAGTACAGTAATTAGCAGACTCAAAGTATATTGTAGCTGCATATGTCAGAGTTTAGGTTAAAAATTAATAACTATTGTTTTCACCTGCTTAAACATTTCACTTTTATACACACATGGAGAGTGATGAAATACTGTTATTTTCCAAGGTACTAAAAACCTGGAGAAAAAAGATTAAAAATGTAAAAAAAAAATCAGCCATTTAAAGAAACAAAACTCAAAGATAAAGAAAGTAAGAGAAGTGAAGTATCTGTTTAAACTCCCTGTTTTAGCTCCTTTACAAATAAATTTTTGGGTTTTTATTTCCCTCCCTGCTCACTTGCAGGCTGTTTAAAAAGTATTTAAAGTTTTAATTCAAGCTTAAATATTTTGGTAATTAATTTAAGAACACGGTGGCTTAATGGTTAGCACGTTCGCCTCTCAGCGCTAGGGATTCCCGGTTCGAATCCCTATCTGGGTGGAGTTTCTATGTTCTCCCCGTGTCCGTGTGGGTTTCCTCTGGTTTCCTCCCACAGTCCAAAAACATGGATCAAGTCAATTTAATTCTCCAAATTGCCCAATATAGAGTGAGTGAGTGTGTGCCCAGCGATGGATTGGCGCCCTGTCCTGGGTCTATCTGCCCAGCGCCCGAGACGTTCTCCCCTGGATGGGCATGGGGAACCCCACCGCGACCCTAATAGAGGATAAAGCGGGAGATAATGAATGAATGAATTTAAGAACACAGAGAATTTGACCAGATGATCTGAAGGCGAGGTCTGAAGGTCAGACATACAGAAGTCTCCCACAAAACGTTGACAATGTATGTTACTGTTGTAACTTCAGGAATCTGCATTGTCTTAATTTAATTGAGAGGACATACAAAACTAGTTTTTAATATGTTTTTCATTGATTTGTTAACCAAAAACTTGAATACATCTTTATGAAATATTAATTCTTGATGAGATACTAATTTAAAAGTAGTGTTTTTGCCCATTTTTAACTTTCATTAAAAAACAGCATTAAACATTTGTTGTCTGCATCACAATAGAAAGCTTTTTTAGTTTGAAACTTAATAGATTTAATGTAAAAAAAAAAAGTGTTTAATCAAAAATAACTGAATCTTGATCATTAAGGCTCTGATTTACACCCTTAACTTTCTCTATCACTGAAATAAATAACATGATTATAAAATGTCAGCACTGTGGTGAGTAATCCAGGAAACAATATAATTTCCCATGTGTCCTGAAGTAGTATTTCCCAATTTCAGGAGTTTTTTGTAGTGTCATCCATAAATATGCCTTTTCCATCAGTGCCAAAAAAATTCTTTGATTGGCTTACCTGAATATTCAATACATTCTCAGCTGAATTAATTTTCCTGCCACCTATCTTGACTGACAGTCCACACTACTCTATTTAAATTAGCACTTTTGCTACTTTTACCCCTGGCAACAGCACTAATCCTTTTAAGATGAAAGACTTTTATAAATGGCCCCATTTTAAATTGAAACGGCAATCCTGATTGCTAAACTAAATTGTATTTTCTAATTATATTTTTAAATTCATCAGCCAATTTAAGAGTAGACAGCCATCTTCCTGTTAAAACACCTGTGTGTGCTCAGTGTGTGCTGTGAAATGAACTTCAGCCATTTTAATCTGGACACATGAACTAAACACTTCCCAGAAACAGATCACTTTCATTTTTGAAATAAAGATTAACTTAGCTGTGGCCTTGACCTGACCACTTGAAACAACCCCATGACTCCTTGAACAGTTTTCCTTTAAAATTATACAAAGTGAAAGCATTGATGTCAGGTCCTGAACATTGGAATTACTTAAAATTTGGCATGATTACACAAATATGTTCTTATGTTTTATTTTCTTAAACATATTCTTTTATGGGGTGGCACGGTGGCTTAGTGGTTAGCACGTTCGCCTCTCAGCGCTAGGGATTCCCAGTTTGAATCCCAATCTGGGTGGAGTTTCCATGTTCTCCCTGTGTCTACGTGGGTTTCTTCTGCGTTCTGTGGTTTCCTCCCACAGTCCAAAAACATGGATCAAATCGATAGAATTCTCTAAATTGCCCCATATAGTGTGTGTCTGTGTGAGTGAGTGTGTGCCCAGAGATGGATTGGCGCCCTGTCCTGGGTCTATCTGCCCAGCGCCCGAAACATTCTCCCCTGGATGGGCATGGGGAACCCCACCATAACCCTACTAGAGGATAGCGGGAGATAATGGATGGATGGATATTCTTTTATGTAAATAATCCAACATCTAAAAGATAACATGCTGGTTTAGTGAGTAGTCTTGGGATTTAGGCTCAGTATTTGCTTCTTTTTTTTCCACAGCCAAACATATAGATGGACTTTGTAGTTTAACAATTACAGTTTTTTGTGCTTTGTTGTTTCTCTGTTCTCCATTAGTCAGAATCAGCACAGAACAGGTATTATTTGGGTGGTGGATTGTCAGTTCTGCAGTGAAATCGATGTGGTGAGGGGGTTTGCTACTGTAGTTTCAATTAAACACCTGCTGGGATGCTGCTGGGATAGGAATAATGCACCTGTTGGTGTCCTAAGATGGTGCAAAAACATTTTTTGGAACTTTGATATTAATTGTGGTATTATAGATGCATATGTCTCTGAAAATGTCAGACACTTGTAATATTCTGAATCGAGAAAATCATGCGTTTTACTCGGACAAACATTTCACCATATGATGATGTTGTAGTCATTTTGTAATTGCTGTGTTTTGTGTTCTAACTCAATTAATTTTAACTGAATTGTTTTAGTCGTTTTTTTTCTTTTTACAAACCAAAATGGTTTTCCACTATAGAGAATTATGGGTCACGTTATGGTTTTGCTTTGTCGGTGCAGGTTATAGACAGGATGTAGTGGTAAAGACAGAAGCCTTTTTTTAGACACACTAGTGAATTTTGGTACAAACTCCAATTCAACCTTAAATATGTTCCTGCCTTGGAAATGTGGGGCAGCCAAATGCCAATGCTAAAGTCAATTATTTAAAAATGTAGAGTTTGAGAAATTTAATGGTGTGTTAATAAAAAAATATAGTGTATTTTGCTGCTTAACACATACACTATATATATACATAAATAAATACACATATATGGTATGTATGTATGCTAATACGTTATTCAAATATGAATAATATTGCTCCAACAGAACCTTTTTCATCTCTTCAAGCCTGTGTGCTTGAGTTCTAGTTTAGTATTCTTGTTTGGTTCTTTCGGGTCAGATTTAATGCTAGTGCCTCTTTGATCTCTGCTAACATGTTCATATCACATGATCATGTCAGGCCAGGGTGATGGGGATGAAAAGAATGATGTGCTAAGTGTGAAAGTTAAGCTCATCACTTTCTTTAACCTCTTGGGTTATGGGCACTATCTAGGGTTTGATTGTTTTATGTGGTGCATACTACTATGTGGAGGTTTAGTTATTGGGGCTGAAAATGGTAAATGATCCCAGGTACCCTTTGAATGTTGTAGCAGTTTTCTGTACATTTAATATCCTTTATAATATAGCTTTTGTTCAGGAATAAACCATGTTGATGTATGTTAGATCTACAATTACTGACCATGACCCATCTGTTTCTCAGTATAGTTTGTGAGCTTTATTTTACACTGATTTTTATTGATCATAACCTCCACAAAATGGGTATCTATTAGAAATGGATCATTTTCACCTCTGTATTAATGCCAATTTAGTGATTATATTGTTGCTGTATTTAAAGCTGGGTGTGGCTTATACACAACAGTTCTGAATGGGTTGGGAATAATTTACCAACCAAGAATCTTTAACCAAGAGTCACCTGTGATCACCACTAAAAGACTAGTGATCACTGACACACTGTGTAGCAACAGATGACCTTAGATGATTTCATTAAACCTAATGTTTTCTAATTAAAATATGCACATTTCATAGTGACACAAACTGTCCTTTGGTGTCCTGGCTGCTCAGCATAATTGGAGGCCCTAATTGTGCTTTGGTCCTCTCAAGGATTCTTTCTTAAAAAACAAAAACACCAAGGAGTTTTTCCTTGCCACTGTCAAGTCAACTTGCTCATTTGGGATTACGGCTTTTAAAAAAAAGCTGTTTTGAGATTATATACTACTGTAAATGCTATATAAATAAATAAATTTAAACTCGCTCTATCGCTGCACATCTAAACTGATGATAGATAATGATTGATTAGTGACTTAATACATTAGCATCATTGCATTGTCTTATCTATTCATCCATTCTGATGAATGGGAATGGGTTCTGAAGCAAAGAGGTGAATTTAATGTAATTAATCACTACATCAAACAGAGGACTGTAAGTCTTCAGTCCCTGTAAATCCTCAACTGGATCCTGCTGGCCTATATCTGGATCTAATGATTGATTCTTAATGGTTGAGGTTGGATGTGCCACTTGTCCTGCATGGGGTAAATATATTTTAATTCTAGCCTTTAGATTAGTTCTTCTATAGGCAGTTACTGGATGTCTTTTGACAGAGTGCTCATCAGGATTGTTTCTTCTGTCAACATCGATAGAAAACTGAATTTTGTTAATAAAATATTAGGTTATTTGTGATTTTTGATTGTTGAACATTGTATTAATGTTGTTTTCTGTGGGAGAGCAACAGCAGGCTTGAATATCAAGACAGATCTGAATATTTTGGAATCAAATGAGTTTTTAAATTGGCTTCAAAAATGAGCATTTATTTCAAATTAATTCTAATAAAAACTTACATGGTACTTTTCTTCATTCATTTTCTTAGGCACTTATCCCAATTAGAGTCGAGGAAATGCTGAAGCCTAACCCATTGCTTTAAGAGTGAAAGGCAGGGACACACCCTGGAATGGATTGTAGTCCAATTAAAGACAAAAACACATGTTCACACCTTGGGGAGATTTGTGAATATCCATTTCTGCTCTACCCACTTTGCCCTTATACATTTGAAATCCAGAACGTTTGAACTTGCTATTGTGTTTTCATATCTACAAATTCTTTTTTTATCTTGGTAGGTTATTGACATTATAACTTGGCTAATCTTCTTTAAACTGACAGTTAATTGGCAGACCTTTAAAGTAGGATGGTTCCATTTGTTCATAAGCATTGGATCAGACATGTCATGTTCTTGAACATGAAGTTAAAAGAGCATTTACTCAAAACTGTATGAATTAAAACTGAGCCTTTATAATTAACACTAAAGAATATACACAACTTATTTAGGTTATGTTAATTTAATGTTGCATTTTTTAACCTTCTTGTACACCTTTAAACCTACATGGAATTTACAGCACAGAGCAGCAACAAACCTCACTAAAGTTGCATGTATTAGTATGTACCGTGCAAATAATGTTAAAACACCATTATTTTTAATTTGTTAATTCTTAAAGAACCAAGGATTCCAATAGTGTTGCTACTGGATATACAAACCGGTGCAGCTATTTAGTTTCATAATCATATTGCCCACTATTTTCTGTTCTCAGTGTAAAGTTGCAATTAAGAACTGAAAAATGTTACCAAAATAGAGACTGATGTCATGATTGCAAATGAACCCAATGCAAAAATTCCAGAGCACTCAGGAAAACGTTTGAGTGACTGTCACTGTATTTAAGCAGTGTTGTAGGTGAATATGAATAGTTTTACTGCAGTTTATTTTAAATCATCTAAAAATGCCTTCACATAGTTGAATTAAATACATTTTAAATACATGACAAACATTTGTTTTCCAATAAAGACTTAATAACTAATTCTTACTTTAAATAGATTTTCCAGGATTGCCTAAACTTTTGTTGTTTTGTTTTGTGCATCATGTATTAAATCACATTGTGTGGTGCTGGACTGGCTTTGCTAAAGATTGTGTTTGTCAAACCTCACTGGCTTATAGTTGAAGTGCACTTGAGGTGCATAAAAAGGGCTGGTCTGTTTAAAAATATGAGAAGATTTATTATGGATTTCAGTTTATTTGTTTTATTTTTTTTGTCCATTTCTTTCAAATACAACCTTTTATTTAAAAGCTATCAGACCCCTAGCTGTCCAAGCTTTTGTAGGTGCTGTTTTGCAGTGTAAGCAGAATGGAACATTCACTTTAGCTAGCTGACGTGCAGCCAGCCTAGCAGCACAGAATTACATACTACTTTGCATACTTTACTGAACCACAAGTGCACACACACCCCACTAAACCAAGGTCAAAGTGAAATACAGAAGAGTCAGTAGGTTTAGTACAATAAAGATAGGAGAGCAGAATGTACATTAAAAAAACTACACCCTTTTATAATTCTACTGTTTTGAGAGTCAAGATCAGAATAGAAAACATATTTAGGTTTGAAAATGTGGAAAATGTGTTTGAAAACTTGAGATAAATAAATTACACTGTCATTCTCTATTTAATAAATATAAAGCCTAAATGCAGAAGTAGGATGCAAAAAATAAGTATAGCCTTACTGTAGACGTTTAAATTTATTTTCATGTAAAATTAAATTTATGTACAATTAATTACATGCATTTGATTAATAGATCATCAGCAAGTGTGGCCACCTCAGAAACAACAGAAGTTTGATCAGTTTGTAATTTGATGTGTGAACACAATGCCAATAGGAATATTTTGATTGCAGAAGTCGAACTTGACTTGGTTACCATTTGGTATGTCATATTAAAAGTTAAAGCTTTTGTTCATCAATTTTCTATGTTGAATGTATGTGTCTGTGTCTGAACGTTACACATTCTGCACTGCAGTCACAAAAGCTAAAATCCCCAAATGTATCATCACATGACTCTTAATGTTATGCCAACAATAGATTTTTTTCAGTTGCTTAGTTAATAATAACACTGCCATTGTGATCACAGCAGTAGTCGTCTGTGGGATGTTTGGTTCAGAAGTTTCTCAATGGGATTTTTTATATATGAGAAGGTTTTGCTTTAGTGGTTGTTCGTTTCACAGGATTGTGTACTTTAGAAATGAAAAAAAAAACAACAACAGTAGAACTTCACTTTGAAGGACTAAAAGAACATGCATTTCCAGTTAATCGGGTGTGAAGTTGAGTAGAGGGTGTGCCAAGGTTTTCTCTTACTTCCCAGCCTGCGACGTCACCCGGGGGATTGTGTATGCAAGTATGTACGTAATACACAGCAATGAATCAAAGCCTGTATTGCAAGTTGTTGAGGTAGCTGAGCTTGACCTGTTTTGGTGATCAAGCTGGAAAGCCGAGTTTTGCACTCCTTAAACACCCAGCTTGATTTATTCCCCCCCCCCCATGTTTTAGAAAGTACTTATTGTATCATCATATTATTTTCATATAAATATGTTCAGGTACGGGCGGCACGTTGGCTTAGTGGTTAGCACGTTCGCCTCTCAGCGCTAGGGATTTCCGAATTCGAATCCCCATCTGGGTGGAGTTTCCATGTTCTCCCCGTGTCTGCGTGGGTTTCCTCCGGGTTCTCCGGTTTCCTCCCACAGTCCAAAAACATGGATCAAGTCAATTGAATTCTTAAAATTGCCCCATATAAAGTGTGTCTGTGTGAGTGAGTGTGTGCCCAGCGATGGATTGGCGCCCTGTCCTGGGTGTATCTGCTCAGCGCCCGAGATGTTCTCCCCTGGATGGGCATGGGGAACCCCACCGCGACTCTAATAGAGGATAAAGCGGGAGATAATGAATGAATGAATGAATGTTCAGGTACAATTAACTATTTTCAACTGAACAATTTCAGCATGTTTAGTTCATATATGTGAAAGAAATGCACGTTATCTTTTTAACACAGTTTCAGCCATTGCTCTAAAAATATATCTATATGACATAACTGTTAATCGTCAGCTGTTCTGAGATGCAGTTTATGATTTCTGTATTTAGGTTAAACATCTTGGTACTGTTTTATGAATCATCTTGGCTTCAAGTTTGTCACCCCACTGCTATTTACTCATGTAAAAACAATATCCATATGGTGTACACATACTCACCTCTTGAGCACCTTTAACTGGTTTATTTTGTCCCTTGGTACCACCTGTCATCAAGATTAGTGTTGCTTGGTAGCTGTTGACAGTTTTGTGAAAAAGGTGGTGATTCAGAGCTGAAGAAGGGATGGTAACGGGGACAGAGACAGGGTTAGAAGGTGCTGAAGACAGAAAGAATGTCCAGCTGCTGTTTATATGTGTCTGTGGTTGTCAATTTTAAGAATGAAGACTATGTAGTTTCTCCTAGAGCTCAGTACCTGTGCTGGCATTGTATTATCAGGGTAAGGTCATTTAAATATCTAAATATTCAAGCTCATCTAATTTGACTATCTAATCTAGTGACTCATTCATTTTTCAAATCCAACTTCTATTTTTCAAAATATAAATGTAATGTAGAAGGTGACGAGCCATTTAGCAAAAAGAAACTGGCTTTGATTCTCGAATTATGTGAACTGAATTCTTATGGTATGACGTTTTGGGGTTTGCCCCAATGTCTTTGTTCCAGTAAAGCCATCATCACACATGTACTGCAGGCTCAAATGTATCTTCTAGTTTAATTATTGGAGCTCTACGTGTCAATTTATCCAAATAAGTTAAAATAGTGTCCTACTGTTGACGTTGTAACTGATCCCATGTGTGTGAAGTAATTGATAGGCAAGATAATTTACAAATCACAATGAATGTGCTGGCGGCACGGTGGCTTAGTGGTTAGCACATTCGCCTCTCCGTGCTAGGGATTCCCGGTTCGAATGCCAATCTGGGTGGAGTTTCTATGTTCTCCCCGTGTCCGTGTGGGTTTTCTCCAGGTTCTTCAGTTTCCTCCCACAGCCTAAAAACATGGATGAAGGTCAATTGAATTCTCCAAATTGCCCCATATAGAGTGTGTGTGTGTCTGAGTGTGAGCCCAGCGATGGATTGGCACCCTATCCTGGGTGTATCTGCCCAACGCCTGAAACGTTCTTCCTGGATGGACATGGAGAACCCCACCGCGACCCCTAGTAGAAGATGAAGTGGAAGATAATGGATGGATGAATGGATGGACAAGTGAATGTGTTGTTCCTAACATGCAGTCAGTGCAAAACCTAAATAATACCTATATATATAATACCAAAACCTAAATATTAAAAACCTTAGAGAATTAGGTAATATAAATACTGAATAGCAAGAGTATTAATTGATTAAAGTTAAATATTACATGGCTGTGTGATAGGATATGACCGAGCACATAACTAATGTTATATAGCATGTAATGGATGAATATTCCACATGAATATTCCAACTCGTGTAAAAAGAGTTGAATCGGGTGAATCAGAAATACAAAATTTGTTCACAAATGTGGTTGTCTAATTTGTATAGATTATTGACTTGTCCAGGGTGTTCCCTGTCTCTCACTCAATATGTACTGGAAAATGCATCCTGATTTACTCTGATTAAGTTATACATCTTACAGTATATTTAAATGTTTTGCAAAACAGGTAGTTCTGGTTCCTTAAATCTGATTGACTGAACCGATTGTTTAGCAATATTGACATTATTGACGACAAAAAACACCTGGAACCATTTTCACTTTCATATTAACGTGTAAAAAATATTTTAAATGATATACTATTAATGGAAATATATTCATTCATTATCTTCCGCTTTATCCTCTATTAGGGTCGCGGTGGGGTTCCCCATGCCCATCCAGGGGAGAACTTTTCGGGCGCTGGGCAGATAGACCCAGGACAGGGCGCCAATCCATCGCTGGGCACACACTCACTCACACAGACACACTCTATATGGGGCAATTTTGGAGAATTCAATTGACTTGAACCATGTTTTTGGACTGTGGGAGGAAACCGAAGAACCCGGAGGAAACCCACGCGGACACGGGGAGAACATGGAAACTCCACCCAGTTGGGGATTCGAACCGGGAATCCCTAGTGCTGAGAGGCGAACGTGCTAACCACTAAGCCACCGTGCCGCCTAATGGAAATATAGATAAATATAAATAATGAGCTGCTTTTCCAGCTAACACTAAGCCGATATCTCGTTACTTAGAAATTGATGTTCACTTGAATGATGTCGCAGAAGACCAGTTCATTCATAATTTCATTTTAAACAAAAAAAACTTTTTTTTATTTATTAGTTTTTTTGGTATTTTTTTTACCCATTCTATAAAAGCTATAAGGCACTCACGGCTGTGCATTATTGTTAATAAACCATAGAAAAGCTCCATTTATTTATTCATAAAGATGCACAACCTCGCGTAACTTATTTGCAGTATGTAATAAATTTATGTTGAACTTTGTGAAATAGATCATGCAATGATCATGCATGAAAAGCTTTGAGACACACACCTTAAATCATTAGATTCAGTTGTATAATCCAGTTTCATTGAGACAAGTGTATAAAATCAAACACCTTGCCATGCATTTTGTATGCTTCCAACTTAAAACTTTTTGAGAAGAGCTTATCTGGTCCTCACAGTGCCTGGACCAGGTCTACTCATTTGAATTACTGTGAAACTTCTTACAGACACACTCTAAAATTTTTAATATTTTCCTGTAGATTGGTCGCTGTTTTTAAATGCAAAGAGGAGATTTGAGATAAGCTTAGTATATTTGTTTTTAAAATGTACTGAATTAAAACAGAACCTATGTGAATTGTATTCCAAACTGAAGAGGCTGCATCATTTTTAATACTGTACCAAATGTCACCTGAAGTAGAGCTGGAAGAACAAATTAACAAACATATTATTTGTTGGTGATATTTCATTGTTGCTTTATTTTGCTCTGTTTTGCTGTTTTTGTGTGACAAAGCTGCTTATTATGAAAATAAAATATAGAAAAACACCCTAATTTGTGTCATGGTGAAAGTAATGAGTAATAAGAGACCACCAGAATCTGAAATATGTTAAAGCCATGGATTAAAAGGGCTCAGTAACAGTGTTGGTACAAAATCTCAGTTAATTAATCTTGCGCTGATCCATGGCATGCAGTCCGTTTTAAAATAAGAAATTGTGTTTTGCAGCAGGTAGTTAGTCCACAGTTGCTCTCAATCCAGATAAATGCTTTATTAAGCAATTTACTTCATTATTTCATGATGGAATTAATCAACTGTCCAATATTGGTAGTTAAGAGGAATCAGGATAATGATTGTTTTTGTCCATGATTTTCACGGGGTGTTTGTTGACCTTCAACATATTTCGCATGTGCTATCTTTTTTCACATCAGTTAGTATTAAATATATTTAGAAAAACACGTACTTAATTATATTTAATTCTAGTATTTCCAGGAATTTCACAAGAAATTATTTATTTTGAAAGCCCTATTTTCTGTATTCTTTAGCTCTTTAAAGAAATAGGATGTCTATATTTTAGTATTGTCAACAAAGAATGTTGTTAGTTTGTTTAAATTAGTTTAAAAATTGATGCCTTCAACAAACTAAAAAAAACTGGCAAAATTAGAATTATAAGATTATAGCAAACATTGTTCTGGTAACTGATAACAATGTGGTTAGCAAGACTAAATGTTGGAGCATCTATCAAACCCTTAGGCTTTGCAAGGAAGGATCGGTCATGGTTGACCTCTTTGTGGAAAATTCATTCAGTCCAGTTCATAGAGGCCTTGGGCAGATATGTGAACATCAGGCCCTTTATGAACTTCACCACATAGGCTTGGGAGTACAGTCGACTGCCACTCAACCGTATTTGTTGCATCATTTTAAACTGTGTTCCCCAAAGAGGAAGCAATATCCAAACTTTGTTCAGAAACACCAGCTAATATGTTGATTATCTACAATAAATCTGTGATGAACCAAAACACAGTGGATGCATGTTTTGTGATCAGATGAGTTTGTTTTTATTATTGTTGGGGAAAAACGGACATCGGGTTTTATATGCCAAAGATCAAAATGACTGGCAGAAGTGCATCTACTCTGGGTGAGGAAAGGTGGAGCTGATGGCAATGGATGGTGTTTGTTTACCGTGATTGTGTTTTCAGGATTCAAAGTCCAAAGTCCAAATTGCTCTGCTATTTAAAATCTATTGCACGTTATGAAGTGAAGATATACACAATAATGACCAAAGCATGTTGAGTAGGACCAAGTAAAAATAGTATTAAACATATTATACTAATACATACAGTGTGAAATCAAGTGATTCTACCTGGACAGGCATACTTTTAATTAAATTAATTCAGGCAATAATAAAGCAATGAGACCCTCAAGGTTGTGCATTATTGTGAATAAATCACAGAAAAGATATTAGATACAACGCGAAGCAGAGTACAGTTGTTCTATTTCCATTGATTTATTCACAATAATGCACAACCTTGAGTACCTTACTGCTTTTATGAAATGGTTACATACACACTCTAATAAAAAAAAAAAGGTTTGAGTAATAAATATGTTTATTGGAAGCCAAATCATTAATAATCAGGTCTTCTGTGACATGGCTTGGTTTTGAAATTGAACACTGATCGCTGTTAACAGGATTCCGGTTTCTCTAGCAATAAAATACTGCCATTTATTTGGCAAATTATAGAACACAGTTTACAAAAAACAGCCGTGACGGGCTTAGTGCTCAGGAATTGGCTCACTGGTTATATTAATATGTATTTTATGATTTTAAAATTATGTATTGAATATCACGCATTGATACGAATATGAAGCGGTCAGAGGTGTACATTATTGTCAATATTGTCACAGCGGGACAAATGGCTCAGCCAATCAGATTCAGGACCGGAACTACTTGTTTTTTATCTACAATAAAGCATTCATAGAAGAGTGTTGAGAGATTGTTGTCACTACAGTGGAAGGCCCTTTTATATACTGTATATACACCATGATTTTGGAATTTGATGTTTAACAAGCCCAATAGGTGTGTTCACATTCTTTTGTCCTGTACATGTCAAATAAAAATAATCTGCACAGGAATTTCTGTCTGTGGCCGTTGACTACACAATATTTTGTTGCATTGTGTGAATGTACCTGTTTATAAACAGACCATCATGTATGTAATGTAAATGGAGTTAATGAGAAGAGTGCAAGGTAACAATAGACTTTGTGTGAAAAACCTTAGCAGATCAGATTGTCTAATATGTGAACTGAGGTAAAATAAAAGCATGTTTAGTGTCAGATGTGTATTTCAAAGAATGAATGGAAAAGAAATAAAGGCTGTAATGGGCATTGTGCAGTTTACTGAACTGTTGTGAATTGTATGTGTGTAGGTATTGTTGAAACTTAACAGAATTGGACGTGCGTGTGTGTGGGTGGTGTTTTTATTTTTAATCCTCCTTGTGCCATTGTACATGTGTGTGCGTAAGAGAGAGAGAGGAAATATAAAAGGGCCACCAAATTTGTATATCGTCTACCTGCTGGTGTCTGGCTGCAGATGTGTTCACAAGTGATTCCTTGACACCATAAAGAGAACATGTAGACAGAACTGTGGCAGCGAACGACAGATTTCCATGGAAACGCAGCAATCACAATTCGTGCCTTTTTTGTTCAGAAATTAATTGTTGGCTCTACCAGTTTGCGTAGGTGAGAAGTAGGTTACATTTTGCAGCTGTTTGTATGCTGGATGGGGGAGGTGGAGAGGGGTGTGAAAAAAAACGGTCTTTATTAATGCCTTTAATAACGGTGGACATTATAATGACATCGATAAGAAAACATCGGCGCAGGCTTGTTTTTCACACCTGTTCCAGCACTTCTCATGTGCAACATGGCGCCAGCTGCAGAAGCTTTGGAAACAGGCTCAATGCTTTGAGGACTTTCTCTCTCAATCAGTTATACCAGAAAAAAATAGATTCTGTACATTATGATTGAAGAGCAGCAGTTGCGACTGGCTGGATTTAAAGATGCAGGGGATGGGAATCTATGCTGCGCTGTCAAGGCCGAGTCTTTGAATTTGGAAAGTGGGTTGCATGGCGACTTTCAACTTGAATCCGATGGTGGCACTAAAAGCATGTGTATTCATAATAAATAAGGTTGGTGTGGGAGGATGTTATTACTGTCAGGGGCTAATGACTATTTGATAATGTACTGTATGTACTGTCCTATTTGTATGATGGATAAATTGATGCCATGGTTCATATATCCACTATACTTGCCAGTATAATAGGTTCTGATGATTTCTTGCTGTACACTCCTATACTTAGTCATGCGTTGACCCTGATTTTACCTCCAAAATCACTTAGTTTGCATTTTGATTTCTATCTAATATGTTACAAATTGTCTAAAATGTCATGGGCTCATTTAAATTAACTTTAAATTAATGACACACTTTATTATGAACAGAACCTGATTTCTACTGGACCTGTAGGGTTACAGTCCTGCCAGGATATTACTTGATGCCTGATCTATTGTTGATTCAACACACTTTTTTTAAATGGACACATGGATCAATACACAATCGGTACCTTAGTGTCTTACACTGTTGACACTGGCTGGCCAGTCAAGCAGAATAAAGCCACCCATTGAGCTTTGGTCCTCACAAATATGCTTTAAGTCATTGCAATATTGTTTTTTTTTAAGGTTTCTTTCTTAAAACACAACGTAACAGGGAGAAGTTGCAATGTGTCCATGTACTGTTGTGAAAAGTGCTATGTAAATATATGAAATAAATTAAATAAACTCAATTATTAAATAGCTGTATTAATAAATAAATGACAAATAAAATGCAAACTGCATTATGATAACTTGCTGTACAAAGAATCATATCACTGTTTATAAAGACTCAATGAATTGTCAAAAAAAAAAAACCTTGTGGGATCCTTGTGAAAAAAAATGTAATGGAATCATACTGTGTGCAGTCACCCCTCTCAGCATACTGATTGAGAATTTTAGTGTTGTCCGACAATTTCCACATTGGGCGATAAATTCAAGATTTAATTCTAGATGTATTTATTTTAAAACTACCGACGAGAGACAAGCAATTACACGATGTTCTGTTACTTCGATTAAATGGTGCTGTGACTTGTAATGGAAAAAATAGCATATCTATCATCATTAGAACAGCTGTTGCACTATGAAACTTTAAACTGAAGGTTAAGCCTCACATAGGTGTGTAAAGACCCAACTTTTCTAGAGTGTGAAGTTTAGAGTGTACAGTGAGCAAAAAAATCAGTACTTCCCATCGAGGGCAAAGCATTAACCAAGCTGTGAAATCTAAATGTGAATGGACACCTTTACAGAAGCAGAAATTTAACTGACTTCTTTCCCCATTTAATTTATGTGTATAGGAAGAAATAGGAAGACACTTTGGGTCTGTGTGAGTCAGTATGAATGTACTATCTGGATGATGTAATTGTAGTTCCACCCATGCCAGCCTGCCTTTGTATTAGCTGTGTTAGGTCATACACATGCCCACACTCACATACACACAATTTATGCCAAAGTCTACAATCTCTCTACCTACAACAGCTATGTACTGTATTCATGACGTGTAGTGTACCGGAGAGAGAGAGAGGACAATGACCTCTAACAGCAAGCGTCATTTGCTCTGCTGTCAGCAGTCTGTTATCCAGTTCTTTGTAACCTTTGTTACACATGCACACGTTTTACCCCACAATGTCTTACAAAAATAAAGTAAGCTCACTTTATAGTAAGTTACTACATTATGTGTACTAGTAGTTTATGTAAACATTTTTTGTGTGTAATTGGAAAATGATTCTGAGTTTATTTAAGAAAAACGTTATGGATTTTATTCAACATGTTTATATACTTTTCTGAAATCTTTATAAAATGACTTGCATTAATCTGAATATTATACAGATTACAAAACTTTTTTTTTTTTAATAGCATTGAGCCACTGCCTCATCCTCCACAGTGTCATATGCAGACAACATCCTACCATTGCGATTAGTAAATTTTAAATAGCCATATTAAATTGTAAAAATGTGCAGGCAACACATTGTCTCCAAAAAAAAATAAATTATATTGTAGATGACCATTAAATCATCCACATTCTAAGCCTACCACACCTTGATTTGGATGCAGTATTCACTGTGTGCTCTGAAGGCCTGTATTCACTCATGGGCTTCAATCAGATTACATCTAACCAGAAGAGCACAGACATGGAAATGTAAGCACAATCGGACTAACTTTTATTTACCAGTGTCACTAGGCAACGATGCAAAACGGAGGGAAAATAGAAAGCCGTGCTGCATTTGTTTTCTTCATTCATTTTTTTTAAAAAAAGGACATTTGGCATTGCTACTCATAAACAGAAATGAACCCTGCATTTCAAACGTGATGGGAGTTGTTTTGAAATAAGTAGGCCTACAAGTACGGCACCTGCATTTACATCAGATGGTTTTCACAACAAATGAGCTACACAATGGAGTTCAGGTGAAGCATACCTCGAACTCCACAACCAGAGTTCTTAAAATGGGGTTAAAGAAAAATAATGAACTCTATCTACACTCCAGTGTTGAAGTCCCATTTAACTTTCCTCCATGTCTGTGATTGCCTTCTTAATCGCACACGAGCAGCAGTTGAGAAAGAGACAGCGGCTGACTGGGGATGTAGGTGGAAGGTCAGTGTTGCCCACCCACCCAGGCTGGTGGTTGGCGTGCTTAATAAGTCTAACCAGATGAATAGAAAATAGAAAATTCTGTAAAATGATCCAAGAATTCAAGCTGGTCAAAAAAGTATATTTCACTTATTTACACTTCATATGTTATGTTTGCTGTAACTGTATTCTTAATTTTAACCTGGGAAACAAGTCATCCATGATCTAAAGGAATCACTCTGGTCTTCTAATGAGAATTCCTGCTGTATTCAGCACACACAGGTCTGTTATTAACTTATACATGCTTCGTAAGTCATTTGTAACTTCAGCAATGATTTTTGCATCATTATTAAAAACCAGTTTAAAGGCAGTCGGTATATTTATCCACAAAATTTTATTTTTTACCAAAATTAGTTTTTTGCGTTGTTTTAAATGTATTTATTCAGAAGGTTTCAGTTGCAATGCTTTATTTAATGTTGAGGTAGCAATGTTGGCTATTTTAATAATTCAGTCAAAAGGCCAATTTACTATCTCCAATTTACCTGTAGGCATGTCTTTGGAATGTGGGAGGTAAACTAAGTAATGTGATTCTGGTTATATCGTTTACTGTGGAAGCACAAATAATAATTTTTTTGTTATCTCACAGTCAGGAATAAATAGGCATGGTGATAGTGCTGTCATTGCCCCCCTCCCCACCCCTTTAAAGAGAAGGTAATTCAAGTCATGTGGGTTTTGAGTGTGAAGGAGAGTGCTAAAATGTAGATGATTAAAAACCTAAATTTGCATCTGTTGTCACAGGCCAGGAACAGTACGAACTCTTTTAAAAGCCTTTATATTGAAGAAAAATGTGTCCGGACTTCTGTGACAGGGTCACATACAGATCTCTCTTTGTATTTTGATTCACTTCGTTCATTTTAAAAGGGAACGTCAAGTCATTATTTTTTAATACTGGTTTAAGATATGGAATTCAATGCTTTATATTTATTATCAGTTATCATGATCAGTACTGGGCGGCACGGTGGCTTAGTGCTTAGAAAGTGTTTGTGTGTGTTTCTGTGTGAGTGTGTGCCCAGCGATAGGCACCCTGTCCTGGGTGTATCTGCCCAGCGCCCGAAACGTTCTCCCCTGGATGGGCATGGGGAACCACCTCCCCCCCACCCCCGCAACCCTAGTAGAGGATAAAGCAGAAGATAATGGATGGATGATCAGTACTTTACTTTCTAAGCTTCATATTGTAACCAGCAGCCTGGAGAGATTACCAGTCCATTACAGAATGGACCAATTTTTGTCACAATATTTTTGTAAATTTTTTATTACTGATTTGTGTGTTTTTGCACTCTGAAAGTAGAGTTCTTAGAGGAAAATCCCACTCAGACATGGGATGGACCTAAAAACTCTTTCCAAAATAGACTTGGATTGCCTTGACCATGAGCTGAACCAGGGTAACTTACCAATGCATCACCATTCTAGTAGTACTAGAAGCAATAACCTCTAAATCATAATCAGTACAATATTTTTCATTTTGTTCCTCTGTCTTATGTCGTGTATAAAACTATGAATTTATCTTGTGTATATATAGATCTCTATATATTATATTTCTAGTGTATATATTTTAAATTTTTTTAACTTCTTTTAATAACTGAATCATTTTACCTTCCCCATCTACTGTAACTTGCTGCTGAGAATGTCACTTTCCAAATTGTGGGACAAATAAAGGCATATACAAAGTATTATCTTACCATAATATTCTATTCTTTATTTAGTCTTTTTTCCCCCTTTAAATATTAGGGATATGAATATCACAGTGTATCATCTCTTAGTCATTAGTTTCACAATATGGCAATATGGAAGAGTGGAATTTTTTTTTTTTTTTTTTTTTTTTTTTCCGGGTCCGGAACAATCACACCTCTAACCAGCTTCACCCGTCTGCCTAGATCACAACACACACACACACACACACACACACACACCCAGTATCTCCAACACTTAATTGTATAGTCACCCTTGTAGATTGTCACAAAGTGTTGTATGTATATGAACTGTGTAATTATTTGTTAAGTCCTTGTGAAGCAAAACCTGCCTCAAACAAGAACATACCAGTTAGAGAAACATGTTTCAGAATGAATTGTGTGATTTACAACTAACTAAAAGGGGATAACTTAAATTAAAGAGAGACACCATCATGCTGGAACAAAATTCCTTGTGTGTAACATAACAAAACTGATTCTGATTAACAATGTCACTGTATATTTCTCCTCAGTTCACCTCAGACTCCAGAGGAGGACGATCAAGTATGGTACGAACTCGCAACCCAGTCACATCAACAGATGAGCAGCCTCACATAGGAAACTACCGCCTGCTTAAAACCATTGGCAAGGGCAACTTTGCCAAGGTTAAACTGGCCAAACACATCCTCACTGGACGGGAGGTAAGCAGAGGCTAAATCTAATTTCTTTTTTTTTATCAGAGTCATGGCCAAAGCATTTTCAACTGCAATTTTTCACCTTGCCACTAAGTTCATGTCACCATGTTTTTATGTGTTTGGTAAATTGGGCAACTTTATTTCCACTATTTGCAGCTTCGATGCTAGTTTATATTTGGTCTCAATTAAATCAGAATTTAAAAGAATCAGGGGTTTACATATATAGTACTTAAGCTCATGTTAGGTGGAGTTGCAAGTTTATTGCTTAACATGATTTAAATGCTTAGGCACGGTGGTTTAGTGGTTAGCACGTTCGCCTCTCAGCGCTAGGGATTCCCGGCTCGATTCCCAATCTGGGTGGAGTTTCCATGTTCTCCCCGTGTCTGCGTGGGTTTCCTCCAGGTTCTCCGGTTTCCTCCCACAGTCCAAAAACATGGATCAAGGTCAACTGAATTCTCCAAATTGCTACGTAAAGAGTGTGTCTGAGTGAGTGAGTGTGCCCAGCGATAGATTGGCGCCCTGTCCTCGGTGTATCTGCCCAGTGCCCGAGACGTTCTCCCTGGATGGGCATGGGGAACCCCCCGCAACCCTAATGGAGGATAAAGTGGAAGATAATGGATGGATGGATTTAAATGCTTAGAGTAACCTGGCCCAAGCTTCTCACAGGACTTTTCTGGAATTTTTTTTCCCATCACTCCTGATGTGATCATTTAATTTACTCAAGTCTTTTAGACTTCTTGCTCTAACATGCTCTTATTTTTATAATAATTGTTCCGAGAAGTTCAGGTCAAGACTTGCAACAGCCTTTCTAATACAGTCACATTGTTTTTAACCTAAAGGCATTGTTGCTCTGTATGAGAAATTAGGAGAAAATAAAAACCCTGAAAAATACATATTACACAGTCATAGAATTCTTATCCTGCTGGAAGGTCTTCCTGCTAGAAGGTTTGTTTAGAGCTAACCCAGTGTGTAAAATGACCCAAGTAATTACATCACAAGCAGTCAGCCTTTATTGCACGTCTTCAAGCACCCAGATGAATTGAGGACACATAGAGATGTGATCTTTAAAACCACACATGGATGTGGTCTGGGACGCATTTGGCTACATTGGCTTAGCAGTGTGAACAGGAATCCATCTTCGGCCCTATTGAAGCGCTACCACTTCAGCTGATGTACTTTGCATAAGCAAAAATTTTTTCCCTCCTTTATGACTGTGTAGCTATTTTGAAATAACTTGTAAAATGATTTGGATTTCTTTTGCTTCCAATTGTTCAACAGCCAAAGAATAAAAGGTCCATGACTGTCCATGCTGCACATTAATGCAGTCTGCATGAACCATTCATTCATTCATTCATTCATTATCTTCCGCTTTATCCTATATTAGGGTCGCGGTGGGGTTCTCCATGCCCATCCAGGGGAGAACGTTTCAGGTGCTGGGCAGATACACCCAGGACAGGGCGCCAATCTATCGCTGGGCAAACACTCACTCACACAGACATGCATGCATACACAGTCTATATGGTGGAATTTGGAGAACTCCCTTGACTTCATCCATGTTTTTGGACTGTGGGAGGAAACCGGAGAACCCGGAGGAAATTTACACAGACACGGGGAGAACATGGAAACTCCACCCAGATGGGGATTCGAACCGGAAATCCCTTGCGCTGAGAGGCGAACGTGCTAACCACTAAGCCACCGTGCCGCCCTGCATTAACCAGACGTTAATAAATCTTATTCAGGCTGCACTATATTAAGCCTGATGTAATGCAATTATTAAATTATAAGACAGACTGCACTGAAAACTAATTAAAATAAGTGATTTGCTTACTTTTGACAAAACGTTTATTCATTTTATTATTTGAAGATAATTACACAGGGCGGCACGGTGGCTTAGTGGTTAGCATGTTCTCCTCTCAGCACTAGGGATTCCCGGTTCGAATCCCCATCTGGGTTGAGTTTCCATGTTCTCCCCGTGTCCGCATGGGTTTCCTCCAGGTTCTCGGGTTTCCTCCCACAATCCAAAAACATGGATCCAGGTCAATTGAATTCTCCAAATTGCCCCATATAGAGTGTGTTTGTGTGAGTGAGTGTGTGCCCAGTGATGGATTGGCGCCCTGTCCTGGGTGTATCTGCCCAGCGCCCGAAACGTTCTCCCCTGGATGGGCATGGGGAACTCCCCCGCGACCCTAGTAGGGGACAAAGCGGAAGATAATGGATGGATGGATAATTACACAAGTCTATTCTAACTTTTGAAACTTTATTCACTTATTGAATGCAGCCTGCACAATATCCAAAGACTTCTCAGACATTACATCAACAGCACACGAATTGAAAGACTTAAATATTGTTATTAAGCCTGTGTAGGAGTATATAAAGATCTTTAAAGCTTAAGCTTTAAAAGCTGTATGTAACAGTCGTATACACCAACCAGGCATAACATTATGACCACTGACAGGTGAAGTAAATAACTCTGATTATCTCTTCATCACGGCACCTGTAAGTGGGCGTGATGTATCAGGCTGCAAGTAAACCTTTTATCCTCAAAATGTTTTCTTAGAGCACGAGAGATGGGCAAGAGTATGGATTTGTTGAGTTGTGATGGCTAGATGACTTGGTCAATTGGGGATCTTTAAAACTGCAGTTCTTATGGGGTGTTCCCAGTCTGCAGTAGTCAGTATCCATCCATGTGGTCCGAGAAAGAAATCATGGTACTGGCACGGTCATGGCTGGCCAATGCACGTGGTGAGCGAAGGCTACTCTGAGCCTCTGTATATTCAAATTGCTAATAACGTTAATGCTGGTTCTAATACACAAGTGTCCAAAAGTGCATCAGTTTGCTGTGTTTAAGGCTGCATAGACCAGTCAGAGTGCTTGTGCTCATGGAAAAAGTTGGTCTGGTATCATAAATCACATTTTATGTGGATAGCCAGTTGCATGTTGCCATTTAACCCACTAAGCACATGGCATCAGGATGCACTATGGGAAGAAGGCAAGCCAACAGTGGCAGTGTATTCCGTTCAGTGTAGACCTTGGGCCCTTATATCCATATGGCACCTACTTTACATTGTTGCAGCCCATAGTTGGTCTTCTATGTCAACATTATTCCCTGATGCTATGGCCTCTTTCATCACGTTGTTCTATGCCATGAACCAAAAATAGTTCAGGAATGACTTCCGATTTCTAAAGAGTTGAATCCACTCCAGCACCTTTGGGATGTGCTGGACGAACAATTTAAAGTCCCATGCATTTAAGCTCCAGCTTACAACTTCTGAAAGTTAAAGGATCTGTGCTTACATTTTGGTGCCAGATACCACAGCACACCTTCAGGTGTCTAGTGGAGTCCATGCCTCAACCAAATTCTTTAACCAAATATGCAAACACACATTTCATTCCATTTTATAACACAGTCTATACCACATTTCTTAAGTATATTAACTAATAAATGGCAGCCTAATCAATGTTGATAAAGTCATTAAACTTTAACTACTTTTACTAAACTTTACCGAATTTGTGTACTTGCTTATGTTACAGCAATTGATTGAAGTTATTAAGCATACCTGTATCTTTTCTCCTTTTAGGAAAAAATAAGATTTTGTTCTTGTGAAACAAAAGTGAATTCTTTGTTTATATGCAAAGAAGTGACATCTGAACACGGGTCATCATTTGGGATGCGTTCCAGGTGTAAACGCACATTCTTAGGTTGCCCAATTGTGCTCTGATCAGACAAGTTACATTCAAACTGCTTCAGTTTTTAGTAACAAATCTTATTATATCATCATCCGTTTCTTAAAGCTGTGTTCTTTTTGAAGCTGATGATCAATGGCAAACAGCTGACCGGAGCAGAGTCCTTCATAAGGCAGGGTCTTTGTTCTAGTGATCATGTGTGAATTTCACCGTGATTTTTTTTTTTTTCTCTCTCTCTCTAAAATGTAATAGATGGAACTGTGAATGGAGTACAAACTAACTTAAATAAATCTGAAAGGCTCAGATTTATAGCTCATTTGTGTCTCATGACAGAAGAGTTTGGGGTTATTTTTGCCTATTTGGTTTTTATCAACCCCCACCCTATCTTCCCAATGTTTTTTTTTTTTTCTTAAACAGTGTTTCTACTGCTTAGGACCCTTAAACAAATCTGCACTTTTACAATGTATACTCAATTCTGTCTATCTATGAATGGCTAACCAATGTGTGTTCAAGACACAGCTTGCATTTTGCTTTGTTGAAACCCAGCCACATGTCCAATCTAAAAAGATCTATTTAGAGTATTGCATACTTTATATATCGCGTTATCTATCTATCGATCGATCGATCGATCGAACTCAATATACTTCTCCTCTTCTTTTAGGTGGCTGTAAAAATTATAGACAAAACACAGCTCAACTCTTCCAGTCTTCAAAAAGTAAGTTACATTTTTTTTATATATATATATATATATATATATATATATATATATATATATATATATATATATATATATATATATATTTTTTTTTTTTTTTTTTTTTTTTTTTTTTTTTTTTGATTAATGTACTGGTTCAGTATACAGATATCATGGTCACTTTTACTATACCAATCAGTTATTTTGAGCGGTCTTGACATGCTGCCTGTAAGATGTTAGCTGTGATGCTAAAACTGGTTAGTAAATACAAACGTGCACCGCATTCAGGTCGGAAATAATGCCACAGATTTGTCGCCACAAGCAATTTAGAATAACTTCTTTCCTTTACTCTACATGTGCTTCACCTTCCAGACCTCAGCCCACTGGGACTTGAAAAGCATTTAGATGGGAGGCTGAAAGCTATGTTTATTGTAATCCTAATTTAAACTTCAGTTTGTAATTATGGGCTGTCCCTGCTATTTTACAAAATGGTTTATTTAGAAATTAAATTACATGACTTAACTATGTGGCCTGAAGCAAACTGTCTTAGCATTTGCATAGAAAATTTGTTAGTTGGAAATTGTTCATCTTTACATTGGAGGCGCCATTAGGTAATAAGCAGTCAGTTTTGAGCATGTCTTCACTCAAGGTCTACAGTCACATTTTATCACAAATCTCATTTTAAGTTTAAAAGAGTAGAGTGTAGGTCTGCGGCACGGTGGCTTAGTGGTTAGCACGTTCGCCTCTCAGCACTAGGGATTCCCGGTTCGAATCCCCATCTGGGTGGAGTTTCCATGTTCTCCCGGTGTCCACGATGGTTTCCTCCGGGTTCTCCAGTTTTCTCCCATTGTCCAAAAACATGGATCAAGTCAATTGGATTTTCCAAATTGCCCCATATAGAGTGTGTTTGTGTACCCAGCGATAGATTGGCGCCCTGTCCTGGGTCTATCTGCCCAGTGCCCGAAACGTTCTCCCCTGAATGGGCAAGGGGAACCCCCCCGCGACCCTAATAGAGGATAAAGCGGAAGATAATGGATGGATGGAGTGTAGGACTTCTTGTGCAGATTCCACCCCATTAAGTTTCCCTGACAAAAATGATGGCTACCCAGTGTCGGATGCCACAAAACATGGCAGCTACCGGTAGGATCTCCTATGTAGATATATAGGCTCATTTCAAGATGACAAAAACACAAATATTAACATGAATACTGCATACCATTTCTGCTTATTAAGCCTTCCAAATCTTCCTATCCTATCTAGTATTAGAATTTAGAGGACACTGTGATCAATTGTTTTAGTGAACAACTCTTAATAACTATTATATATGAATAAATAAAAGACCAATTGAAAAAATGATATAGCATCAAAATTAAGTCATTTTTATGTAAAACATTCTAAGCAAAAAAAAACACTAAAAGTTTAAAAAGATGAAGTTTTTTTTTATTTTACAATTAAGTGTTAAATACAGGAAGGCTCTTTTTACCGTCAGGTTTATGATTGTCAGTTGATAATGAGGACGAGATAAATTTAGAAGTCCTGCACACTATGGCAAAGAAAAAATGGGGACCACTCACCTCAGCTTCTGAATTTGCAGATAACTTTGGCCTTTGTCACTTGCAATATTTTCACCATTTCTATCTGTTAGTGTTTCCACCAGAGATGTTCCTGAAATGATTTGCTCATCCAGAAATAATTAATGCCAGTTTGTAATAATTAGCTTTTCCATCCTTTGCACTCTGCCTTCAGCTCTTCCGAGAAGTGCGGATCATGAAGCTTTTAAATCATCCAAACATTGGTGAGTGAATAAGAGAATACGTGTGAAAAAAACACTAACACTGTCATGTAGTCATGGTTAAAAACAACATGTATGATGCACCCTACAGAAGTGTGTGTGTGGGACAAACTCCTGATTTGTGTTGAAAAGCGTATGTAGCACTGATGGCCTTGATGGAAAAAGAAGCTCATTAGTATTAGTCAGACCTCAATAAATATAAAAGATGAAAGGACAATCCTGCATGCTTTGAGAAAGCTGAATAAGAATGATGAGACAAGGAATGAACCTCGAATCTACCAATCACCCCTTCTGCTCTCATTGAAGCATTTGAACTCCTTTCCCTGTAATGTTGTACACTGCAAAACTATAAGCCATTCTAATAGATCTGCTCATCTTCTCCTCCAATAAATACACTTATCAGATGAGCTGAAGTGTGTCTGGATTCAGATTTTTGTTTTGCTATGTACTTTTCACATGCTTCTAAATGAGGCAGAGGCTACATGCCAAACCCCAAAATTATTTAAGTCCTGTTCTGCTCTGTATTCACCATTGCCTGTTTCATACATTTTACAAAGATTGTAAAGAAACCAGTCACATTTTATTTTTTATTTAAATTAATATTTTTTATTAAGTGTAGTAAACCTGTATGTTTTCAAAATCTTGATTTTTGTGTGTGTGTATGTATATATATATATATATATATATATATATATATATATATATATATATATATATATATATATGTATGTGTGTGTGTGTGTGTGTGTGTATATATATATATATATATATATATATATATATATATACACACCCACACACACACACACACATATATGTGTGTGTGTGTGTAGATATAGATATTTAGATAGATATATTGATATATAGATATAGTTATGTCAACTGAAGTATTTCACACTAAAAAAGGCTTTAATGTTGATAATGTTCTGTATTCCTCTAGTTCCACAGACTGTATTAGAGCCTGCTTGCCCTGGGTTTCCAAAACCCAACTTAACCTTCTTGTTAAGCTTTTTCTCCAGACATGTTTTGACAGCTTATGATCCTTTCTCTTATTTTCCCTTTGCCCTTACCTCTTTGTAGTGAAGTTATTCGAGGTGATTGAGACAGAGAAGACGCTGTATTTGGTTATGGAGTATGCTAGTGGAGGTAAGGAGTCCTGTTGTTAAAACCAATTTATCAACTCCTGACAACACCGGAGCAAAATGTATCTATTGTCTTATCTATAATTTGCTCTTCCTCTTATTCGTTTTATTTTCCTTTCGATCTGCCATGCTTTCTATCATCGTTTTTTCCTTCCCTTCTATTTTCTAGGAGAGGTTTTCGATTACCTTGTCGCCCACGGGAGGATGAAAGAAAAAGAAGCGCGTGCAAAATTTAGACAGGTCTGTGTGGGCCTGTGCACATTTCTATTTTGTTTAGTTCAGTATTAATTCAACTTTACTTTGCTGTTTCATTGTTATTTAATAGTAACTGTAATTACAGACCGAATGGCTTCATTTATATAATTCATTTTTGGTTTAATTACTAATTTTGATCAGTCACTTTATCAGTCATTTTCTTTTTTATACCCAGATTGTTTCTGCAGTGCAGTACTGCCATCAGAAGTGCATTGTGCACCGGGATCTGAAGGTACTCTCAAGAATATTGCTTGGTTTTGACGTTTTATTTCATGTGGTTACAATTCAGTTCATCTTTACATATTTTCTTTCTGTTTATCGCTTATTATTAAGTAGCAGTAATGGTAAACAAAGTTTATAGTAGAGCTGTTCATCTTGTTAATAAATAAATAAAAATATTAGATGAGCTGAGATGTTATGGCGTACATACACTGAGGAGGAACATTCTTCAATGAAACAAAAAACTGAGCTGGTCGTCAAATATATCTTAACGTTTCTCAATTGCATTTTATTTAGATCTCTCGTCATCAACCAAAAATAATATTTAGGACATCTGGACAAATATTTTTTGCCCAATAAATGTCTGTGACCTCACAGCCTTAAAAAGGTACTGAAGAAGAGTTACTCTACTGTGATAAATATAGCTCATGGGCTTTGGAGTACTGTAGTAATCCATTATTTAACTCAGACTACAGCCACATTTAGATATACAACCTGATGGGCAAATTATCTATGTAAAGGTAGACATAGTCCCCTTGCATACAAATGTTTCACCCTTTTATGAAGTCACAACATTCTGTATACTTATTTTGTCCTAGAGTTAACCTGCATTTACTTAATAGCTAATGTGTAATATTTTTTTAGAAATTAATATTTAATTTGAGACTGTTAAACTACTTTTCCTACAGAATCCTGTCATTCACCACAAACCTTCTGATTATCAGGGTTTTTTTTTTTTACATTGGAAAAAAAACACTACATTACAACAGTGCTTTGTTAGTTGGTTTTGTTCCTTATGTAGAGATTATTATTTGTATGTTACTTTAGTGGGAAGGGATTTCATTTGAGATTGAAATCTAAAATGAGGCTGAGGTTTATTAAAGCTATATAAAGGATATTTATAACATTGGATATCAATGTTAACTATGGATAAAATACACATACCTGTAGGTCTGAAGCACAAGACTGTCCTATGAATATTGTATAATACATGTCCTGTTTATTTGGTTAATTTCTTTTTAAACAGTTTTTTTTATCTCAGTAGAGTGAAATATATTGTGCACACCATTGATTTATGTTGCTTTGCCTGAACTACCCACAAAACTACACCAGTAGTGACTACAACTGCTGCTCCCTTACTGTCATTAAAAATGAAAGCGTTTCGGTCACTTTGTTACATCACTTTCATTAGCATTGAGGCTAAACCCAACGTAAATTATTAATAACGACTTATTCAGAACTAGTACATTCACTGCTTCACTCATCACATTTTATCTAAAGGGAACTCTTTTTTTTGCTTTTAAATTTGAGGGCATCAATCCACTACACAGTTAACATGCATGTGTGCACTTCTGCACTACCAGTTTTACAGTCTCATGTTCACCCAATCCCTGCCCTGTTTCCATGACAATGCCCCACCCTAACCTTCACTTGATTGCTTTATTGGTTCAAGCGTCTGTCATTTTGACCTTTTAGCCACAGGCATTTCCATGGTAGTTTGTTTTTTCTATTATACATGAAAGGTGACTTCTTCAGATCGTATTCTCTTATGAACATGGCCACAACATTTTTATTTTTATTTTGTTTTATTATTAATACATTGGTCAGATTATGTCAACTCACTTGGACAGTGGGACTTAAAGTATCAGAAGTTAAACGCCGTCAAACTGTCTAATTGTTCACAATTAATGCAATACAGTCTGCCTGCAGTTTGGCCAAAAGTTTGTGACAATAAGCATTAATGTGGCATTTAAATACATTTGTTACTTAAAGGGAATTTTCACTCCTGGTTTTCTGTTTATGTTGTCCAGCTGTGTAATTGTTCTCATTTTAGTTACTGAATATATTATATGAAGGAAGTGTGTTCGTTCAACAACTATTGGTTTGATTGAGACAAAGCAATAAAATTTATCTAAACCTTATTCATAATGAAGGTGATCCCTCATTGTAGCATGCTGGTGGGGATCAGGATGAGAAGCTGGCGCCATGTCAAAGGAAAACAGGAAAGATGTTACAGGAGTAAAAAACTGCCTTTTTATTATCCATCATTCCATTATCTCCCGCTTTATCCTGTACTAGGGTGGTGGTGGGGTTCCCCATGCCCATCCAGGGGAGAACATTTCGGGCGCTGGGCAGATACACCGAGGACAGGGCGCCAATCTATCGCTGGGCACACACTCACTCACACAGACACACTATATGGGGCACTTTGGAGAATTAAATTGATCGTGATCCATGTTTTTGGACTGTGGGAGGAAACCGGAGAACCTGGAGGAAACCCACGCAGACACGGGAAGAACATGGAAACTCCACCCAGATTAGGATTCTAAACGGGAATCCCTAGCGCTGAGAGGCAGACGTGCTAACCACTAAGCTACCGTGCCGCCCGACTTTTTATTACCACTCTGTGTGTCTGGCAAAAAGTTTATAAATTCTCTTCACCCACTTCCCGACTTATCCGATTAAGCTGAAACTTTGCCAAATTGTTCATCGATGGCAACACATGAATCATTAAAAAATGACCAATTAATTCACTAATTAGTGGTAATTCATTCATTTTGTTTTCTATGGATAAATTGCATATTTGTACTAAATTTTATACTTCACAAGCAGAATCAATTTATGATTAAGTATTTTAACATGATATAGGGGTTGTTTAAAAAATTTTTTTTTTTTTTTTTTTAAATTTTGCTTGTTACTGACTAAAGCTGCATAACTAAGTGACAGCGACTGCAGAGTACACATACAAGAGGAAGAGAATTTCATATCTGATTCCAGATCACCAACACAACAAACTTTAACCTAAGCTCTAAATACATTTGTAATCTTTATTTAGTTGCTTTTTCATTGTATAATGTTACAACAGACTAGCCAGTTGCAGTATTCTGACAGCATCATGATTAAAACAGATGGCGGTGCAGCAAACGCTACTGCAGCTTGTACGTTGTGATCTTAGGCTCATATGTAGTTTTGCTTCTGAAGTTTGTAAAGAAAGTTAAGTTTGGAAGACAGTTATTGTAGAAGTTCTGCACGGTTGCATTTAGTGCTTTCCATCATGCAGTGTAGATTTTTGACTTTGTCTAATCAGGTTGTAGCGTTCTGTTATAGTTTTAAATTCAGATTCAGAATTTGGCTTATTTTTTTATCAAGTGTTTTTGGAAACATAACCGTATGATTAATTTCAGGCTGGAGTGTGAAGTTTTATTGCACAGCTTGTGCATGTTTATTTGCGAGTCTGCAGGCCGTATGTTTGTGTTCCTCATTATGTGCACCAGACTAGGAGACTTTTAAAAGTTCCTCTATGTATGTGTGCACATGGGTTAATGAACTTAAACGCACGTGTAAAGTTTCGCAAGGTATTTTCGATGTTGACTGGCTAATTTTTAACTTTGCCAGCCAAGCCTAGTTAACACCCTGTATTTGTTGCTAGGCAACATGCCTTTCCTGACTTTAAGGTTGCTTGATAAGGTTTGAGTGACACATATGCATTTAGACTAAATATATTATAAATAAATATAATATATTTATACAGCTGGGTTAATCATTTTATTATTAGAAGTATTTGTCTCTAAGATATTAAAATAATTAAAAGTATTTATTCAAAATAAATGATCTTTTTTTAAATATTACTTCTATATGTGGGCGGCAGGGTGGCTTAGTGGTTAGCACGTTCTCTCAGCACTAGGGATTCCCGGTTCGAATCTCCATCTGGGTGGAGTTTCCATGTTCTGCCCGTGTCCGCGTGGGTTTCCTCCGGGTTCTCCGGCTTCCTCCCACAGTCCAAAAACATGGATCAAGTCAATTGAATTCTCCAAATTGCCCCATATAGAGTGTGTGAGTGAGTGTGTGCCCAGCGATGGATTGGCGCCCTGTCCTGGGTCTATCTGCCCAGCGCCTGAAACATTCTCCCCTGGATGGGCATGGGGAACCCCACCGTGACCCTACTAGAGGATAAAGCGGGAGATAATGAATGAATGAGTTCTATATGTCTTCCACCACTGGTTTTTACTGCTTTTATCATCAGCCCAGAAGCTTAGCTGGAATTTGTTTTTATTTAACCTGTGCGTTAACTTCTGTATTGTAACTCCCAGTTTTTTACGCTACTATTTCAGGTAGAGGTACAGGTAACTGTTGCAGAGAGCAATCCCTATTGTAGCCTCTGATTGGTCAGAGAACTGTAATTGTATCTTTATAGTGCCTGACCAGACTATAGGCAACTCCTCTTAAACAACTAAAACTCAGGTCTGTCACAGTAGAAATTAGAATAGAATCTTACAAAAGGAATAAACTAATAGTTGTTTCAGATAAATGATGAACTTCTATAAATAAACTATATAAATTATATAACTTTTTGCAAAAAGTAGGCTGTCATTGTAAAGTTTGCAAACTTAACTCCTTAATGCCTATGTTGAAAGACTTCTAAGAACTTTTGCCTCATTCACATGGCAGTGTGTGTGTGTACAGTTTTACCCAGTTCTTCTGTCATTGTTTTGAATGGATATTAAAGCTTAATCTTTCTCTTTCTTTCTTTTGCTTTTTAGGCTGAGAATCTATTGCTGGATGCAGACATGAACATTAAAATTGCAGATTTTGGTTTTAGCAACGAATTCACAATGGGGAATAAACTGGATACTTTCTGCGGAAGTCCTCCATATGCTGCCCCCGAGCTCTTCCAGGGCAAGAAGTATGACGGACCGGAAGTGGATGTCTGGAGTCTGGGGGTCATCCTGTACACGCTGGTCAGCGGGTCACTTCCGTTTGATGGCCAGAACCTAAAAGTAAGAGCATAGAGGATAGAAAGTGTGACTTAAAAGTTACAGAGCAGCTAACATTTAACCAACATAAATATCCATTAGTATTTTATCACAGCTTTTCCAAAACCATTTTTAATGTCTGTCCAGAAATTTTGTCTACAAAGTAAAAAAAAAAAAAAAAAAAAAAAGAAAAAAAAAACATTTGAGTCAAAGGACTATCAAATAAAAAAAAAATCTGTATCCTGTTCAGCCCCCAGCTCCCGACTGTGTTGAGATCCGTTTTAAGAGATTTATTCTTTTTGCTGCACAATCATTTAATATACTGGAGGTTATCGTCTGGATCATGTGATCATGGTCAAGTCTGGTAATGTTTCAACCGCATGTCTTATCATGAACTTCTATCTAAAATTTCATAAAGTGTTTTAAATTTTTGTATTGAAAAATAAGACCCTTAATAGTTAAAAATGCTTTATTGTTAGCTGCTATAGTGTTTGTTTTTGGTGCATATTCCCTGCGTTTATGTCACCCTAAAAAGGTTTATTACATTGTAATATTAAATTATTTATGTGTTTATTTATATGGTGTCTTGCTTAATTGTTTGTAAATCATTCTTCCCTGTCTGACAGGAGCTTCGGGAGCGTGTCCTGAGAGGGAAGTACAGGATTCCTTTTTATATGTCAACAGACTGTGAGAACCTGCTTAAAAAGTTCCTCATCCTGAATCCCACCAAAAGAGGCAGTCTTGAGGTTTGGCTTTTAATCGTTATTGTTATATTCAATGTTGATGTTAATTGGCCATTTTCAGAAATATGGAACAGATCATGTCCTGTATTGGTTTGATGTGTAACATTTAAATATTTGATAAAGGACCATTCCATGTTTTACAGTATGAGTTGCAGCTCTCCCGGCACTGCTCTGTTTATCCATCCATCAATCCATCCATTATCTTCCGTTTTATCCTATATTAGGGTCGCGTGGGGGGTTCCCCATGCCCATCCAGGGGAGAATGTTTCGGCAATTACACCCAGGACAGGGTGCCAATCTATCGCTTGGCAAACACTCACTCACACAGACACACACACAGACACACTCTATATGGGGCAATTTGGAGAACTCAATTGACTTGATCCATGTTTTTGGACTGTGGAAGGAAACCGGAGAACCCAGAGGAAACCCACGCGGACATGGGGAGAACATGGAAACTCCACCCAGATGGGGGAACCGGGAATCCCTAGCGCTGAGAGGCGATCGTGCTAACCACTAAGCCACCGTGCCGCTATGCTCTATTTATCTAAACGCAAAATACTTCCACACCCATGCTGACTGCCATGTGTAACATTTAACTTTCTTTGCCTTCTCCCTCTTGTGAAGTATAAAGGTTGTTTGATGATTATAATGAGGTAGCGCCACCCGCAGCTTTGGAGTAGGTAGTATTTGTATGTCTGGGATGTTAAAAAAGGAGGCAATATAAACACATAAATTGATACTCTTGTGAATGGATTGAATCTGCAGCTGTACGATCAATGCATCGATTCAAATTGGTTGATGATTACATCTCTAATTGGTGATAAATATTGCACATTGGCATCAACACTGTTAAGTTGTTGGGTTCCTTCCACAGAGTCCATGCATCTTTTATCTTTTGCTTAATCCTCTACTAGGGCCACCACCACCCGTTTGAAGCAGCCAGTTTGCTTTTGATTTAATCAGCAGAACAGAGTGATCATATCATTAATCAGTGACAGTGATATCAGCAGTGAAATCGGTGATTAACAGAGAATTAGCTTCTGGAACACTTGGGTGTGTTCTATAAACACTAAAACCTTTTTTATAAAATTATTTTTTTGGCAAATTATGAATAATATATTGGGCGGCACGGTGGCTTAGTGGTTAGCACCTTCGCCTCTCAGCGCTAGGGGATTCCCGGTTTGAATCCCAGTCTGGGTGGAGTCTCCATGTTCTCCCCGTGTCCACGTGGATTTCCTCCAGGTTCTCCGGTTTCCTCCCACAGTCCAAACACATGGATCAAGGTCAATTGAGTTCTCCAAATTGCCCCATATAGAGTGTGTTTGTGTGGTGTGTGTCTGTGTGAGTGAGCGTGTGCCCAGCGATAGATTGGTGTCCTGTCCTGGGTCTATCTGCCCAGCGCCCGAGACATTCTCCCCTGGATGGGCATGGGGAACCCCCGAGACCCTAATTGAGGATAAAGCGGAAGATAATGGATGGATGGATGTATAATATATATACATATTTTATTTAAAAGAACTGGCCAGTTTCAAGGCAGTTGAACTGGCATGGAAGCCACTTGTAATCCCAAGTTTTTTTTTTGCCGCCAATTTACGTGAAATATTTGTTGATTAACAAATCCATGTGGTAAATGATAATCAGTTGGAAGAGCTGCTGGTGGAACCTGAGAAAACAAAAATAATTTTCGTATGTTGCTAAAATATTTTCTTGGCAACTAATAAGCACCAAACTACATCAAACTGGTTGACGACCCTCTTTAAAATCACTAAGCAATGAAGTGCAACATGTCATTGAAAATTTCATGGCAATTTTGCCGCAACAAGTGACAATCATTGCATTAACAAAGATATTGTCATAATAGAAAAACGCTACCAAGGCAACTGAAATCTGAGAATGTTGGTGGACACTAATGTGAGATGATATAAATTAAAAACAGCAGCACCTGATATGTAAGACTTGAATATGTTATCATTACAGCTTATCTCATGATTCATTTAAAAACTACTGTAGTGTTGTGTTCATTTTTAATGTGTCTATTATTTATATATATATATATATATATATATATATATATATATATATATATATATATATATATATATATATATATATGTGCGTATATATATATATATATATATATATATATATATATATATATATATATATATATATATATATATATATATAAAAATATATATATTTTTTTTTTTATTAATTGATTTAAATATTGCACAAAAACAAAATCAGTTATGACATATAGTCTAAGGTTTGCACATGCTTGTGTAAAAATTATGTATATGTGTGAAATGAATAGAAAGAAGTGTGAATTGAGGCCTCTCACCTACGCTGACATTATTTTAATTCTCATCTAGCTTTTTTTTTTATTCAGGATTGAATGCAATTTTTAATCTTTTATAAACCACATTATCAGGAATGTTAGGACAATATAAATTACATTGTTAATTAAAAGTTATTTTAAACTTAATTTATGGTAAACTGTAATTAATTCACTTGAACCTTAACACAGAAAGACAAAGACCTTATCAAATATTTTCAGTGTGTTTAAGAACAAACAAATAACTAAGTAAATTTAAACAAATTAAGAAGTTGATGTCTGTAACACACTCAAGTAAGATCAGAGATATGAGCACCATTTCATTTTAGCCCGTTCTTGCCGCATGCAAAACTCGAGCTTCTCATCAGTTCATGGTCACTGTTGTCTCTTTGTGTCTTTGTGTGCTTTACTATTTTAATGAAAGACAAATCTGGATTGCAGACAATCCAGTCAAACACATGCACTATTTACTTGTAACTTGTGCAGTGTGAGGCCTTGTGGTGTTCTGCTGACATAGACGTGAGGACAGTGGAACTTAAGTCAGCACATATATTGCTTCAAAATACCACTATAAGCTTTTGCATCAAATAGTGCCTTCATAACTGCATGTCTCATTAATAACAGTCTGGATTGTCTTTGTCATGTCTGTTTTTCCCAAAATCAAGGTAACCAACATGGACTCATCAGACTACAGAACACATCTCCATTGTCTTTCAGTCCATCTCAGATGACTTTGAGCCCAAAGAAATAGTTTTAGTTTCTGTACAAATATTGGATTTATTCTATTCGATTAACACCGTTTCAGGTTGCTTTTGTGTTGCAATGGCAAACTGGAAGTGCCACGTTTGAGGAGTATTCGAAGTACATTTGGCTTTGTCTATAATGATAGCATGAAGTGAGCGTACACACACATTTGTCCTCCCCTTCCGTGCAGTTAAACACAGATACACACACTGGTAAAGAGAGCACATGTGGTGGTCTTAAATAAGACGCCCGGGGAGCAATTGGGATCAGGTGCCTTGCCATGATACTTGGTGGGACCGGGAATCGTACCGGGGACCTTCCGGTCACAAGTGCACTGAGATTTTCCTTAATGATATTTAAAATTCTTTTCATGTTATGACCTGTGGATGGTAAAGAATATAATAATTGCAGTCATGCACTAGGACACTATCTTTGAACCGACTGTTAATACTTTCGTGGATTTGAAATCATGTGATCAATAATGACATATCTTGGCTTGCAAAGACTAAGATTTCATATCTTAGTGACTTCACCTGTTAGTGCTTATTGTGGAACCTACCAGGACAATGTTACTCTAACCTTTTTTGTCTTAATTTGCCTTTGAGTGTCTTGCTGGCAAATGTTTTTAAATGTATTCGTTATTAAATAGAAAAGGGCGGCACGGTGGCTTAGTGGTTAGCACGTTCTCCTCTCAGCGCTAGGGATTCCCGGTTCGAATCCCCATCTGGGTGGAGTTTCCATGTTCTCCCCGTGTCCGTGTGGGTTTCCTCCGGGTTCTCCGGTTTCCTCCCACAGTCCAAAAACATGGATCGAGTCAATTGAGTTCTCCAAATTGCCCCCTATAGAGGGTGTTTGTATGAGTGAGTGTGTGCCCAGCGATAGATTGGCGCCCTGTCCTGGGTGTATCTGCCCAGCGCCCGAGATGTTCTTCCCTGGAAGGGCATGGGGAACCCCCTGCAACCCTAATATAGGATAAAGCAGAAGATAATGAATGAATGAAGGATTAAATAGAAAAGTTAATTGGTGAAAACACTGAAAATCTTTTTTCCACCCTTTTTTCTAATATGTTAAATAAAGGTACAAGTTAAAAGATATTACAGATTTTATTGCATTTTTCCTTACCTTTTCTGGAAATAAGGCTTGTAAATACTATATACTGTAATCGTCGGATTAGTGTCCAGTGAGAGAGGCATCAGAAATCATGTTTGTATTTTTTTGTATTGCTTTTTTGTTGTTGTCTACGATTATGCACAACATTACACATTTGTTATTACCAATAACTAAAATTTTAATGATGTCCTGTCATTGTCGTAGCACACTCTCTCATGTTCTTGCTTTCTCTCTCTTTTTCTTAATGCTTTTTTTCTCAGCAGCAGATCATGAAGGATCGCTGGATGAATGTAGGTCATGAAGAGGAGGAATTGAAACCTTACATTGAGCCTCAGCCTGACTACAAAGACCCCAAAAGAACAGGTATATGCTGTGTGGGAGTCAGGGTGGAGAGAGGTGAGGTATATTCTGCGTGTTTATCAGTAACCTGCATCTTATTACATTTTTCATAGATATGATGGTGCAGATGGGTTTCTCTCAAGATGAGATTCAGGAATCGCTTGTTAACCAAAAGTACGATGACATCATGGCAACTTACCTGCTGCTAGACTATAAGAACTCTATGGTACTAAGATTCGCCTATTTCCATTCACTCGATTCCTTTTGTTCCATCATTTAATTGTTTTAATTTTATGTTATAACTCCTGTTGTGGGTGGCATAGTGGTTAGCACGTTCGCCTCTCAGCACTAGGGATTCCCGGTTCGAATCCCCATCTGGGTGGAGTTTCCATGTTCTCCCCATGTCCGCGTGGGTTTCCTCCGGGTTCTCCGGTTTCCTCCCACAGTCCAAAAACATGGATCAAGTCAATTGAGTTCTCCAAATTGCCCCATATAGAGTGTGTTTGAGTGAGTGATTGTGTACCCAGCGATGGATTGGCACCCTGTCCTGGGTCTATCTGCCCAGCTCCCGATACGTTCTCCCCTGGATGGGCATGGGGAACCCCACCGCGACCCTAATAGAGGATAAAGTGGGTGATAATGAATGAATGAAAGGAATGAACTCCTGTTGTTCTAATTTTGCAGCTTGAGGAGAGCATCAACATGCTCATTAAACTACGACCTGGTAGTGATCTTGCGAACAGCAATGCACCTTCTCCACCACACAAGGTACAGCGCAGTGTGTCGAGTACCCAGAAACCACGCAGGCCTACAGATCAGGGTGAGGACTTGAAATCAATTTATTTATAGCTTCTTACTTTTGTTTTTTGTACACTGATTTATTTTTTCCTGACACTCCCTTTAGTCTCGTATTCAAAGCGGCCTCAGGGGGATAACAAGCACACCACAGAGGATTCTGGAAGGAAAGGGTCCAGCAGTTCAACCAAAGTGCCACCCAGCCCTATTGTCCCAGTAGACAAGAAGAGCTCCACACCTTCCACTGTAAGTGTATGTGTTTATATGTTGTGTGTAACACACAAGAGACTTTTAAATAATTAATTGTAGAGAGAGAAAAAAATGGAGAGTGCTTTCAGTTCCTGATTCATGTCTCTATAGACCAGTATCCCCTCTACGGGTACCAGCCGCAGCAGAAACTCTCCACTTACTGAGAGCGTCCTGCTGGGAGTCCAGAACGGCAAAGACAGGTACACACATCATATCATTTACATATTATAAGAATTAGTTGGAGCATGGAATCTAGCCCAGCTCTAATTCAAAGAAAGGTGAGGCACTCTGGAGAAGTCCATCGCAAGACAGACAGACAAACAAACGCATTCACACAATTTTGCACACAGTGGCAATTAAGATCTTCAATTTATGCGCCAGCATGTGAACAGAGATCCCCAAGGAAACCATCGGGGAAGAATGTGCAAATTCCACAAAGAACTCATTTTATTTGCCCTGCCCTTAAATTGAACCTAAAACCATCTGAAAAGCAAATTCGCTAACCACTGAGCATCGTGAAAAGTGTGGGTAGTAATAGTTTGTATACCTATAGGTTGTATTAATTTTGTAAGTAATGCTATGAAGCCAAATTATGTGCTCTTTAATGTTTTACACAAAACGTCTGCATATTGTACCCTGCATACTATGCTAGTACATTACATTGCAGTAATGCACATTAATATAAGAATAGCAATCCCCTCAACCCAAAAGCAACAGCTAATCACTCATGATAATATAAGTTTAACAATAAAACATATAAAACAAAATATACTGACTTACTCCATCAAGCTTTTTTTTTATATTATTTTTTATTTTTATTTAATTAAACCTAAAAACTTACAACTGAAAACTAAAGCCTATGATTCAAAATGGACATTATTCCTATTATGGTCAATTTAAACAACATTTCTTTAAAACCTTGTCAAACACCTAAACTAAAAAAAAAAACAATAACAGTGTTAATTATGCGAAATTCTGCACTTTGAACTAAAACGTGGCAGCCATTTATGTATTTATAAATTTATGTGCGTTTGGGGCAGGGCTTTGGAGGAAACCCTGAAAAGTGGGACATAATCAGCTGTTGGCTTCAGCTACAAACAGTTTCAATACTAACTGACTTCCTCTTTACGGATCACGTTCTTCAGGTCGCTTTCAGCTCATTAAACCACTTGGGTGCAAATTTTCCCTCTTTGGCTCTGAATATAATAATAAACTTGGGGATCCAGTGTCCTAACATCTCTTTCCCTTATTATTAACAATCTCCTCCTTTTAATGGCACGCTCACTAAGTCATCAGTCTCTTTCAGAATTAAATGTTGCTATATATGTTCATTAGTGATCACATCCACTTCAGTGTGTACAGTATACAGCATGTTTGTTTATTATGTTTCACATAAAGCATACTGTTTAAGATGTTAAGTTTTGGGTAAATACTGCACATGGAAATCTGCCAATTTAATGTATAAAGTATTTAATTTTTTGTTATGCTTGGCAATATTTTCGGGCTGCATATGGTCACCTGCATATGGTGATGTAAGCTATAATGCACAATCCTCGTTGTGTACAGTGGCATTTAAAACAAAGCCACTGTAAATAGCTCTTTACAGAATATGCAGTATTTTTTGTTGATTTTACATGTTGCCCTGACGTATATGACTGAATGTTTGCGAATTTTTGGTACTTCTGCACAAATTAGAATTTTAAATTGATAAATTGATGCAACTTAAATAAATAACTTAAACTATGGTAATTTATTAATTAAGAAAAATGATCCAATATTACATATCTGTGAGTGGCAAAACTGAACCATTAGGATAAGCAGAATATTTGAATTCACAATTATATGTTTATGGTATATATAAGTGTATCATGGCACAAACCAAGGTGATTTCTGAGGACCTTCTCATCAGATGGGAAACACATCCCTAAGAGTCAGTGGACATATAAACAGATGACATATAAGGTTTGTACTAACCTCCAACAGAGTGATATATATATTAAAGGTAACTGATAAGCAAGGTCTGTAAGAAACCGGTGGTAATGTTCATGGGTCATCCATGAGTATAACACACAATAACCATGATGTGCATGGCAGGATTGCATGTACAGAGGTGCTGCTGCTCGTCTTTACATAGATACTTAGATGAGATAGACAAGCCAGACTGTTACCAGAACATTGTTTTTTGAATGGCTGACAAAATTTATGGTTAAAATAGAGGTGTTCTGTGAAACATGGTGGTGGAAGTATCATTGTTTCACAGTCAGCTGTAAGCTGCGTTTCAAGAAAATATGGTGTGATGTAGCATTTTTAAAACCTTAAACACCTTCATGGTTAAAGAAGTATAAAGTTAATGTTTTGTAATGAACAAGTTAAAGTCCTGACCTTAATCCAATAGAAATGTTGTGGAACGACCTTAAGCAAGCAGTTCATGGGAAAAGTCCCCCCAACGTTACAGAGTTAAAGCTGTTTATAATGGGCTGGAGGAATGGGCTAAAGGTCCCTCAAACTGCTGTTCAAAATAATCCACAGAAACAGATTTACATTAACTTGCCACTTAGATAATGTGATGCTATCTCATTTTCCTTAATAAATAAATGACGGAGTCAAATATTTTTGTCTTCTTTAGGGAGTTATGTGACAATCTGATTAAGTTTAAAGTCACATTTAAGCCAAAATTTGGAGCTATACAAACTTTAGGTACTTTGTAGATCTTTAAAAAAAATTATATGGTGCGGTCTCAAGGGACTATTAAAAGTACCTCCAAAGTATTTTAATATACTCTTCATAAGGCTGCATTTAAACATTGGCTGCATGTTTTTGCTTTAAAACCTTTTATTTGGTGCTGTTTCGAGTCATTAGTACATACTTAAATACACAACTCCTAATTTATAAAGTATATGAGCGGAGTGATTATTTTTTGGCTGATTTCCCTGTGTAGATGCATGTCTATTATTTATATGCTTTTAAAAGGCTATTGTTTTATGGTCTTAACAGTGTGTGTGTGTGGGGGGGGGTTTGAAACTTTATGATTTATGATAATGTAAAGCTTTTTTCATGCTGCTACCTTTCTTTACTTTATGTTACCATAGGGACTGGTGAGGTGCTTTCATTAGCCCTGACTTTGCTCATGTTCTTCAAATCATTAACTTGTTCTGTGTACTGCTGTATTTCAGTTTTGACCTTCTTTATCTATAACTTCCTGCTTCTGCATCTTGTCAGTGTCATTTTCTCTTATTAATCACTCGTTCTTTGTTAGAGCAGGTTAAGGATTGTGCTTTAACTTCTTTCCTACCTCTTTATTACTCTATTTTTCAATATTAAGCCTTTAAATGGATTAGAAATGCTTGTGATGGAAAAAAGGCAGTATTAAACCTGGTAGTTTTTTTTGTTGACCTCTCATAGGCTTACTATTTGAATATGCCTTGCTGAAAGGTGATAGCATGGTGTTTCTCCCCCACAAGCTCAACTAATCCCTATGTGTGCTCCATGGTTCTTTTTCCTTTAATCAGCACTCTGTTTGACCTCCCTCTCTTGCTCTCTCTCTCTCTCTCTCTCTCTTTCTTACTCACTCCCTCTCGTCGTACCACTCTGCCCTGTTTCTCACTCATTTTCCTTTGTCTCCTCTGGCTGCTGACTATTGGTCACTCCTCTTCCTCTTGTCCCTATCTCTTCATTGTCCGATAACTATGACATCTAACGAAATGCTTTTTCCTCCCTCCATGCACATACACCTTCATGTATGTGTTTACATGGTGGCAACGGCATTCGTTTTCGCCACCCTCAGTATGAACACACCAGGGTCCCGCGCATCCACGGCCTCTGCCGCCGCCGTGCTCTCATCCTCCTCTTCCTCACGTTCCCGTCATCACAAGTCTATGTCCTCTTCAGCCCACCCATGCCCCACTGACCTGCACGCACAGCAGCCCAGGCAAGTTGACACCAAGCTAAATACACTCATAAACATATTTTGCCCTAACAGTTATAGTGCAGAGTGACTGGGTGGGGCCTAAAGGACTATGATCTATGTCATAACTGGATACAGGTAGGGACAAGGCTGTAATTCGCCTAAAATGAGGAATTGTTGACACTAGGTGACAACAAAAATGCAATGCTGATCAGTTCCTTCAGGCTTAATAAGTCTTTTTATAAATCTATTATCAGTCTGTCTTTAGATTGAGCAGGAATTCTTTAGATTTAAAATAAATCTTGTAATAAGAAAATGTTAAAGTGTACATTATAGTTCTTAGTAATAATGTAAAAGTAAAATGTAAATACAGATTAATATTGCATAAAGACCTTTCAAAATGTTATTTTTTTATATTTTGAGTGGGAAAACACCCTTAAAATGTAATATTTATGATATATTTATATAATAATAATAATAATTAATAATAATAATAATATAGAAAACGCACATCAAGTTTAAACATTAGATTATTTAGTTCTGTGCACCATCCTTCTTATACAACTGATGCACAGAAAGTTTGGTTCTTAAAAGTCTCAACCATCTGATCTACTAACGCACCACCATGAAGGTTCTCTTGCTAAAATTGCATCAGCACCATAGGTCATAACCTCCCATATTGGCCATTTTTCTATTTAGAATGTTCAACACTAGTCAGTGTTTATGTATATTTTTAATCTGTCATTTATAAATGCATAATAAAATTCAACTTTATTGTCTGAACTGAGTTTAGAACAGGACATACACAGCAATGACATTGCATTTCCTCAGACCCACGGTGCGGAAGTAAATTTAAAAAATCTTAAGTACACATATGCATATCAAATTTTATTTATAATATAGTTCAGTTTCTTATGTTTGTTTTAGAAGAAAATATCTAAGCACACAATATTTAAACTTTTACTTAAATATATGAACAGTTTTTCTTTTGTTTTTTTCCGAGGAGATAAATAGTTTGTTTTGTATTGTATCTATGTAGTTGGAAAGTCATGTCTTGTTTAAAATAGGATGTTTTAAGATATTTTATTCATATATTTCACACCCACCACTAAAAAATAGAATCAATATGATAAATCTCAATCCTTTTGAGAATCCGTGGTCACTTTAAAAAGCTGGTGCACAAAATGTGCAGAAACTTCAAGCACTGATTAACCCTATTAAGATTGGGTTGCTAATGGAAAAGACCAATGTGGCAGTGGCAAGGATTTGGTGAGAAATTCCTCTTTGTCTGTGAACAATAACAAAAGGAACTCTGATGTCCACACTGTTGCATTATGACATGGTGCAGTACTTGTAAAAACAAGTACGAATGTCCTAAATAAAAAAAAATAAAAAAACACCACATCATGTCATAAAAACAGAGTGAATTTAGTACCACTAACCAACAGTGTAACTAAAAAACATGAACCTGAAGAATAATTTAGCTATGAGACCTCACCAGGATGTCAGCACTGCACCATCATCTAATTTAATGTATATGAGAAAGGTGCAACAGCTCAGCTATCATTCATCACATGAACTGAATCAGAGGAGTAGAAGGGTAAAGGTCTCGTCATACATTTCTTGTTAGTGAGGCTGTGAGAGTCGGCTGGTGTCCATGTGTGACACAAATTTTAAATATACACCAAAAGCTGTATATTGCAGCTCTGCGTGAACGAGTATGTACGTCCAGTTCCTGTGATTATCCAGAGGTGTCTCTGTGCCACTGCACCTGTGCAGCCAGTACATTACAAATGCACTAAACAGCTGTTGTGCTGAAAACCCAAAATAGATGGTGATTTTGAAGAGAAGCTGTCTGTTCTTATCTGCGTCTGTGCAGCATTACATTAAAATAATGTATATTTACAAGTGCAATAATTTAAGAGAGAATATCTAAGACTTCACATGAGGAAAAAAAAAATCTACTGGGCATGTCAGTTTTTCCCTAAGGCCATACACTGAAATAGTGATTTCAACCACTGTGCCACTGTTGGTGGTTCCATATTTTTCTATTTACAAAAATGTACTTTTCTATTTATTTTCTATTTCTATTTATAAAAAAAAAATTCTAAGTTGAGTAATTCACATTTATTGTGAGATTTGTGACTGTACCATATCATAAATGTTGTTTATTTATCCACCTGGTAGCTTAAAATTAATGAAGCCAAGGACAGTCAACCAATATTCCTCGAAGAGTCTTCTTCCTTTTTGAAGATTCCAAGTGGAAAGATTGTAGCTCTGTGATGTCAATGTCTGTGCTCAGTTGTCTCTAGACAGGGTATTTCTTTATTTTGAGATTATATAACATGTTCACTGCAGAACTGAGTCATTATCACACCTCCCCATATCTTGCACCCGGCCACATTTGAGTTGTGATAGATATATAACTCTTAAGATGAAATGCACAGATTAGGTTTCAGATAAGAAGTCCAAATTGCTGTATTTCCTCAATACTAAAGCTGTCCCTGTCTGAGTGTGTGCACAATGCAAATGATGTCAAAGACGTACACGAGATGATTTTAAATGTAACCTTGTTTTTTTCCTGGTTTGTTGGGACATTTTGTTTTCCTCAGTGCTGCACCTCAGAGAGCTCCAGGGGCCTCACCTTCAGCCATCAACATAAACAGCACCACAGGGCCAGAGCGCACTAACTTTCCACGAGGAGTTCCTGCCCGCAACACCTTCCACATTGGACAACAGAGGGGAGCACGGGATCAGCAGGGCTCACCATTATCATGCTTCTCCTGCCTCACCCTCCCTCTCTCATGGCACCAGCCAGCAGCGGCGGCCTCCCACCTCCGGCATCTTCAGCAAGTTTACCTCAAAATTTGTTCGAAGGTGAGAATCGGGCATACACAGCTAATCGGCCAGCTGCTTGGGTGATCTGGCTAATGGTGGCAGTGGGAGAGCAAGTTCTTGTTTGCTTACCTGCCTTTTATGGGGATGAGAAAATGGAGTGTATAGTGGAATAGTGCATATTCTTTTGTAGATAGCAGAGTCCAAATGGAGAGCAGGATGGGGATGGATGAGGCAATCGTACGGTCTCTGATTCCGTTTTCGACTCCGTTTGTGTCTGCTGCTTTTTCTCTCTGTATCGATCCTAGGTGCAAATACTTAATATTAATAGTTACAGTGCGTTATCAATACAAATGATCTCATCAAAGTCCAGTGCTCATCAAATGATCATTGCACATTAGCACGGTCTGTTAATCCTGACCTCCTTATTTCTCATCTGTGTCATCACTTCCTGCTTCTGTGCACAATGAGGATAGAACCTTTTCTGCACCTCCGTGGTGACAGTAACCATGGTAACCCAGGAGGTATCGCATTTCCCAGCCCTATAAATACTTGTGTTGGGGACACCTTGGCGCACACACACACACACTGCTAGCACTGTGAGAAACTAAAGGGTCTGAATCATTCTGAAGGTTAATGTTAAATTGTATGAGTAAATCTTATATTTTATCTGTTTTTAACAGTGTGAAAGAGAAAGTGAGTTAACGAGAAATCCGTCTGCCTCGAGTCAGGTTTATTAAAACTGCAAATGCCAAAAGCATGGGAAGGATCAGTATAGCTTTATGGAAAAACCACAGGTAGAACTTTTAAAGATTTACTTTAAATTGGGAGACAAGGCTATTCTCCTGCAAGTTTGGGTTTGCACCGTAAGCTTAAAGAAGGGGGAAGGTTAAACTAAGATCACAGTGACTCCCACTGACATCTTGAGCACAATGTAGAAGTGATCATTTTAAACAGTCTAGCATGGTCCTACATGTTATTGCTCCTTAGAGAAATCCACCACTGGCTTGGTAAAAAAAACAAGCTGCTGAACATCTTGAATATCAACATAATAAATTACTAGCAAGTTAATAAAGCAATAAGGCACGAAAGGGTATGAATTATTCATTCATTCATTATCTCCCGCTTTTATCCTCTATTAGGGTCGCGGTGGGGTTCCCCATGCCCATCCAGGGGAGAACATCTCGGGCGCTGGGCAGATAGACCCAGGACAGGGCGCCAATCCATCGCTGGGCACACACTCACTCACACAGACACACTCTATATGGGGCAATTTTTGAGAATTCAATTAACTTGATCCATGTTTTTAGACTGTGGGAGGAAACCGGAGAACCCGGAGGAAACCCACGCAGACACAGGGAGAACATGGAAACTCCACCCAGATGGGGATTCGAACCGGGAATCCCTAGCGCTGAGAGGCGAACGTGCTAACCACTAAGCCACCTTGGGTATAAATTATTGTGAATAAATCAATGGAAAGAGGTTTTGGGTATGACATGTGGCAGAGTTCAGTTACATTTCTTTCCCTTATTCACAATAATGCACAACCTCGAGTGCCTTATTGCTTTGATAAAATTATAATTAAACTATTAATAATCTGGTCTTTTGTAACGTAATCTAGTCTAGTTTTTAAACTGTACAGTAACATACCAGCTTATTGCTCATCAGCAAATCAACTCGCTGTTTATATTAACCTGTATTTCAATTAATAGTCCATGATTTAAAAAAAAAATAATAAAATAAAAAAATATATATATATCAGAGGTGTGCATTACTTTCACAACTGGACAAACACCTCAGCCAATCAGATTTTACTGTTTTCTTAACATTGTTTAATAGCATGGAGTGGAAACTGTTTATTAATTTGATTCCTTTACTTACCCCAGGAAACAGTTTGCAGTGACGCTGTCCACCTTTTTAGAGCTTTATTCTTTTTGTATGTTGCCGTTTCTATTTGCGTACTTACAGTTTTCTTTTTTTTTTCTTCTTCTTTTCTTTTTGGTTTTTATTCTTTGTAGAAATCTATCATTCAGGTTCCCCAGAAGGTAGGAAAGCACAATGATAACCCCATTCTGAAACCTGTTTTGTTTTTTTTTGTTTTACCCTTTCTTAGTTGTGGTGTTTGTGCAACCTTTTATTTTTTCCTCATACTTTATTCCTCTGCTTTTTGATGGATGGCCATTTTTGACGTTTTTGTTCATTTGTGACCTGTTATAGCAAGTACTAACTTTCCACATCCATCCTGAAAGCTCACCCTCCTCATTCACTGATAAATAAATAAATATTAACATGATGAATAACATTTTCTGTCCCCATCTGCTGTTCTTTTCCCTCATCCCCCTTCTCTCCACCAGTGGATATGGCCCTCTCACCTGTGTGTCTCAGCTATGGCGTAGTCTCAGGTTACTCCCAGCATTAGCATCATGTCATACTGGTTGACCACAATTAGGAACTTAGAAACAGCAAAACCAAGACCAAGATTGTAAGATCCATGTATCCAGATAAGAGAGTTTGGTGTTATAATAATTTAATAGAGTGAGAAAGCTGAAAAGGGGGAGCTGAGGATGGAAAGAAGCAATGGAGGGAATATTTTGCTTTGGATTCCTAAAAGAAAAGCTGTTTCTCTCTACACTCTTTTTCTCTTAACATGATGATGATGATAACAGCATCTGAGGCGGAGATTAACAGGACTGGCTTTGGCCTGCGCTTCAAAAATGACTGTCTCCTTCCTTTTTTCGTCATCAGTATTCACTCGTCCTTATTTCACCCCTTTTCCCTTCAGTATTATGTCTCAGTATTACTTTGTTGTGCAGAATTGTTAATAATGTTCTGTAGGGCAAAACTTGCAGTGTTCTATCAGCAGACAGCAGGTGTATGGAAATCTTCACCACACATTTTGGTTACTGTGCAACCACATGTATTACATCATCACAGCTGATGACTGCACCTGGTTACACCTGGTTGTTTTGTTTCTGTCTCAAATTCTTTGTGCGTTTTAAACTTTATTGTTTTATTAATATTATTTTATACTACGATATAATTTTTAGACTTCCTTGAATTTTACTTACTTTCGGAAGATGTTTGGCCGTAAACGTTGTTACATAATGTTTCTCCGTGAGCTTCCATGACACTAGTCATTAGTCATATATGTTATGTAAAGAACTCTGAGCTTTTTTTGCTTGTCAAATCTGGCTCGGTTTATATTTAGTCTTGTATGAAGAAACTCAATTAACTTTAACTTCAACAAAGAAAAATATGCGCAAAAGCAAAACCCCACATAGAGCACACTTTTTGCATTTATTATATAGTTCTAGATGAATTTTGCACCATTCTCATAAAGTAATCTCAGTTTAATTAGTTCAATTTCAGTTACCGATTCTTTATTTGGCTAGCAGTCCAATGTACAACTTGCTGCTATTATATCCAATTCACAGCAAGCATCTTAAACTGCAATAGTGCCTGTTGTTCATTATTAGAATGTTCTAGAATAACATCACAATCATGAAAAAAAAATTGATCCATTTCACTGTAAATTAGTTTCCACTAATGCCTTTTAATAGATTAATGAATAATTATCTCTGGGATGTCTGTACTGCTTTTAAAAACCGATTCAGGCATTATTTGAAATCATCAGGTGTAATAGAGATCCATATATCTTGCTGACAGAAAATATTGTTCGATTCTGCTGTTTATTGTCATCGGTAAATTCCTTTTTTGGCCAGCAGACGGCATTGTCTTAAAATACGTGATTGTTAAAGTTGTTTTGCACCCTCTAGTGGTCACAAGCTGAATAACGTGTGTTGTGTAGGGGAACGTGACTGTCTAGTGCTAACATGTCTGTGTCTTACTAACCTGCAAATGCCGCTTTATGCTTAATAAACCCCGCCGTGGTGCTCCTCTCCTGTTGTTGAAACATGTTAAGTTTCTACCCAAATGCTTCAGTTAAGGACATTGTTTGGAACTTGTGCCTTTGTTCAGACAATGACACATTAAGTTACCCTGCAAAGAAACCCTCCTGCTTACACATGTCCTCCTTATATATATATATATATATATATATATATATATATATATATATATATATATATATATATATATATATATAAATGGGTAGCCAAGCAGGATGGAGACCTGCAGCAGTTTTCAGACCATTGCTGCAATGTGGTTATCATGGTGATGGGCCTGTATATAAACCTTGGTCATCTTGCCTGGTCCTGTTTAATCTTTTTTTTAATAAATTTCATCCCATATTCATTGCTTACTCACTCATTCATTCATTTTTTTTGTATCACTGTCAAGTCAGCTGATATTTTTTTTAAACCAGCAGTACTATTCGTTCATTCATTCATTATCTCCCTCTTTATCCTCTATTAGGGTCGCAGTGGGGTTCCCCATGCCCATCCAGGGGAGAACATCTCAGGCGCTGGGCAGATAGACCCAGGACAGGGCGCCAATCCATCGCTGGGCACACACTCACTCACACAGACACACTCTATATGGGGCAATTTTGAGAATTCATTTGACTTGATCCATGTTTTTGGACTGTGGGAGGAAACCGGAGAACCCGGAGGAAACCCACGCACGACACGGGGAGAACATGGAAACTCCACCCAGATGGGGATTCGAACCGGGAATCCCTAGCGCTGAGAGGCGAACGTGCTAACCACTAAGCCACCGTGCCGCCCAGCAGTACTATTGCTTTTTTAAAAAAAAGGTTTTTGTAGTTTTGCAACATGCTACACAGATTCAGTGGAGGAAGTCTAGCTTTAAAACTGCTGGAATTTTCATTTAAAAATGAAACCAAACTTAATTTAACCAAACAAGCCAGATAAATGAATGAGGTGAGTTTTTCGATAATGAAATGGGATTTGGAAATGGGAGATTGGTATTCATAATGCTTAAGGTGTTACCCATCTTCTCTGGGTTCTGGTGGTGGCGGTAGAGCAACAACCAAACTAATCTTGTTGCGATTTTTTTTGAGGAACCCGTATGAGGGCGACAGTCAGGAAGAAATTAACAGGTGAGAAAACCCCCCACAGTTCATCTGCTCAACTGAGTTCCTAATCCGATCTAATCAGTAGATGAGTCAACTTTCATAAATGATGGGAAGAGGAGGTTCAAATTTCATCCTAATTGGCTTGTATTCTTTTATTAATTGATCAACATGAATTGGGTTAAAGATATGTATGTGTGCATTTTATGTTAATGCTTTTATCATTTTGTCACTAATTGTGTCTGATTACATTTTCATTAATTCATTTGATTAATGTGTCTATGTGAAACTTCTTTCTCTGTTCTAGTCAGTATTGGATATTACAGTACGTGATTATTTAAAAAACACAATGTGAATAAACACCTAAATATTGCCATTTTATTACATTCAACCACAAGGCCCTTTTCTCTATATAAAAAAAAAATTTGCCACCTTTGGTTTTGTCTATGACGACACACAGAACAATGTTCTGCGCTCTCGCTCAACAACAGTGATGTTCCAGGGTGGATTCCCAGCTGTGTTCGTAGGTGTTTTTTTTTTTTTTTTTTTTTTTTTTTTTTTTTTCTTCTGTGTGGAGTTTGTATGTTCTCTGCACATCGATATAAGTTTCCTCCAGGAGTTACAGGATATGGTCCAGCACCCTCCTGACTCCTCTTAGAATAAGTGCTCTCCAAAAGAAATAATTTGGATGACAATATAAAAAGTTTTTGTTTTTATTAAAATGGCAACTGAGGCACAGGCTGATTATTTATGTCCGGTAGTGAGAAAAAGAGTAATGCATCATGGATTCCTTGTTTATGGTCTTGATTTTGTTTTTTCTCCTTATTTTCACTGCCTTCTCCTTTCTTTCATTTCTCCATGACTTTTTTTTTTTCTCTTGCGCCTATTCTCACCTCGCACCTCTTCTGTTTCCTGGACATTTTTCTCTTTCACACTTCTGTATCTTTTTCTCTTTTTGTGTCTTCATCTCTGGCTCCAGGTCGATGCTGAGCAGTGCTGAGAAGGGCGAGAAAACTGGCGTAGGGGGTGGAACGCTGGGCTCCGCAGGTGGAGACGAAAACAAGGACTCTCTCTCATCCTCCTCCCCAAGAGGTGGAACTCCGCCCCCATCGGCCAAGGACGCCACCAAGCCGCGCTCGTTGCGTTTCACCTGGAGCATGAAGACCACGTCATCCATGGAACCCGGCGAGATGATGAAAGAGATCCGAAAGGTTCTGGATGCCAACAGCTGCGAGTACGAGGTCCGCGAGCGCTACATGCTTCTGTGCATGGCTGGCAACCCGGCCCGGGATGACTTTGTCCAATGGGAGATGGAGGTGTGCAAGCTGCCCCGGCTTTCGCTCAATGGCGTGCGCTTCAAGAGGATCTCCGGCACATCTATCGCCTTCAAAAATATTGCCTCCAAAATTGCCAACGAGCTCAAATTGTGAGCGGGAAATACCTTCGACCCCAACAACTGATTAGGAGATGATTTAGGGGACGTGAGACCCACTGCAGAGAGTGGTGAGGGGGAGGATGGAGGGAGTTTAGATACGGTGATGATGAGCTGAGAGATGCTACACGTTGACATCAGGAAAGTGTTGGAGGAGAGAAAATGCTGTAGATGTTGATTTTGCAGGGTTCAGGATCACTAGCGTTTACTCTCATATATCAGTCCAGTAAAGGGGTGACAGGAAACCCAGTTTTAAATTGTCCACGGAAAATATGCAGGTTGGATGATCTGAGCTATGAACCCATGACCTTCAATTCATCACACAGACACCTACTGGGAACCTGTTTCAGACCTTTGTCCATGAACACATTATTTCCTCTAACAGGAGTAAAACCTCGTCAGAACACTTGAATACCGTTTAATGGATTGTGTTGTTACAGTTCAGGTGATTTACTTCTTCATTGGCTGGGTAGTGATTCGTTGCACTGGAATGGGTGTTTTTCTGTTGTCTATCCCCCTTTTTTCTGACCTGTATGTTGATGTTGTTGTATCGTCAGTGGTAATGGATTAATGTTAAGACTTTGCACCACTTATTTTTATTTTATTTCTCGTGCTTTTAACTCATCATGCCTTGCTATAGTGAATATGCCACATAACCGCAGTTGTAGTCGTACTTACTGTTTTATAAAGCATCACTGGAACAGACATGAGGACTGATCTGTCCTGCATCACAGCACAACTCTGGCAATATGGAACCATTTATACCTTCTCAATTACTCTTGTTTGATCATCTTCTAAATCCAGATAGGCTCAAAGCTGCAGTGGGCTGATGATTCAGTAGCAAAATGAAACAAGCCCCAACAGCGCTAAAAAAATTAGGCTTCTGATGCTTATCCCATCCTGCTCACCTGTATCCGTCTGTGTGAGAGTGAAGTGTGTCTGTGGGGAGAGAACGCAAATGATCTACTAACCAAAAGGTTGTTTGGGCTCTTCGTCTTTACCTTCCTTGCAGTAAGTGTATTAAGAAGCCCAAAATACTCTGAATCGGGGCAGATGGTCTGACTTTTCTTATATTTAAGGCATTGTTTGATTATTTTTTTTGGTTTTATTTATGACCCTTTCTTACTAATCAGGCATTACAACACAGGCATATATGTTGTGTGGAAGAGATCAGAGCTGTGTGCTACGTATGTGTGGTCCTGTAGCTGTTATCGGTACACACTCCATTACCATTGAGACAAAGGGGGTGGAGCAATAGAGTCTCCCCAATTAGCTGCCAGAGCGTTTCAAGACTCCTATATTTGGTCTTTTCATAGAACTCTTTTCAAACGTCACATTAGTTGCAGTTGTATGAATGATTGATTAAATTGTTTAAGGTGCTGGGGATTCAAATGTCATTGTTATCTATTAGTATCATTTTTCTTCAGGGTTGATTTTTATTTCATATTTTTTATCGCTGTAATTTGACTATTTTTCTCTGTCAGAGCCGAAAGTCGTCAGGGATGGAAAGGACCTCTTAAGAACTCCAAATGTACATTTATTTGGTGCACAGGTGATCATGATCAATGATAGTAATAAATCAAATTGTAAAAACTGAAATGGTCGTGTACTGCAATAACCTTTTTTTGCCCATGCTACACTGCAGTCTTCATGGCCGGGGCAGGAACATTCTGTTCATCAGCAGTCTGTTTATGTATAACACTTGTTTGGATGGGAAAATTTTTCATTTAGTGTTGCTGCTGCTACGCCTTCCGATCCTAGTCAGATAGAGCAGCATCCGTCACACATGTAGCACCAGCTGCCTCTTTTTACATACCCAATAGTAGGTGCTGTCAGAGATGCATTTCTCTAGCTTCCTAGAATATATAACATATATTCTATGTATATGTGTGTGTGTGTGTGTGTGTGTGTGTGTGTATATATATATATATATATATATATATATATATATATATATATATATATATATATATATATATATATATATATATATATAGTGTGTATGTATGTGTGTATGTATATATATATATATATATATATATATATATATATATATATATATATATATATATATATATATTAGGTACACCTGTCCAACTGCTCGTTAACACTTAATTTCTAATCAGTTAATCACATGGCGGCAACTCAGTGCATTTAGGCATGTAGACATGGTCAAGACAATCTCCTGCAGTTCAAACCGAGCATCAGTATGGGGAAGAAAGGTGATTTGAGTGCCTTTGAACGTGGCATGGTTGTTGGTGCCAGAAGGGCTGGTC